>JALPQI010003143.1:0-76506 GCA_025490895.1 Thaumatotibia leucotreta | reverse complement strand
TAGGTTGATTTAAAATGGTCATTTATTTATTTTTTACCAGAAGGGCTGGGAGAGGTTGAAGGAGTTAACGCTGTCAAAAATACGGTAGAAAAGTTATGCGAGTTGGAGAAGAAAGAAAGAAGTTCGCGAGTACGAGTATAACTGCCTCAGATTGGAAAACACTGACTGACCGTCATTCATGTGGAAGATAAGTACAGCGAAAGAGACAATGTCATAAAAACTGCATTGGACGAGTTTATTATGTGATTTATGTGTTATGACACAAATAGTATGAATCATGAATGTGAATCATTGTATGAGTTTTTTAAGTCTGACTTTAATTACACTGAATAAAAAATATAAATAAGGTAAATGTACCAGTGGATGACACTATAAGGAGCGATTTCATGCATTTTTGCACAAAACTACGTAATTGTTAAACATATAGACTAATTGTGTACACAAATTTATAGACTGGTTCCTCCTTTATGTTTTTGAAAAATAAATTGTATATAACTAACACTGTTACGCTATAATTTCACTTTTCCGCGATGTCTCAAATTGTACCAGTGACTGACTGGCAATATTTTGAATGTCGCAAAGTATGACTATGAAAAAATAGGATTGATGTCCCAGTGAATGACATAGCATTACATCACGTTTTACAATTGATTACCTCAACTGTAGGTAAGTTTATGCTACTGGTAAACGTATAAAATAAAAAAATAACTAAAACGAGGTAGATATTTATTAAATGTTGAACAAAATTTTTAATTGCGTTATTAAAACTATTTTTACTACACACAGTAACTACTAAAATATGTTTTTTTCTTCACATCGTTTGTACTTGCTCTCGATTTTTGCCACATTTCGTATTCAGATACGTTGCTGCTTGAAAAATATTTTTATTTCAGTCTGTATAGGTACGTATTTTTGTAGTAGGGACTTTTTTGGATTTTACTTTTAAGGAAATGAAGATAGAGGCAGCTGTAGTATCGCTTGCCGAATCAAATTATGTTTATTTACAGTTAGTACAAGCTTCTCCTTTTTTCATGTTGTCATAGGTATATTTAGATAATTTTAGGGAAATGTTTTCATTACAAATGCTTGTAACCAATGGATGACACATAGTTATGACCCAACGAATGACATATCAGTACGCACTGTCATCCACTCGATCTCCATAGAAAAACAGTATATGACACCCATGTCAGACACTACTCACATGGTCCATAGCAACCTGTGTTTTTTAGAATAACTAAAATATACGTTTTATAGCTATAAAATACGATTCAAATTAAGATACATAAAATTACTATTTTGAGCGAGTGAATGACATGGGTGTCATCCACTACTAAATACTATAATTTCGTACCAGTATATGACATGCATCTAAAATAATGAACTAATAAAAATATTATACTTTAAAAACACAATATCAATAGATTCATTTAAAGTGTTGGAGTTTCAGTAAACAGTATGTAAAAATTCGTTAAATCCAGGCTTATATGTTCACTTTTACAATGCAGATTCACTAAGAACACCGACGCACAAGCAACTCGAAGCACCTGTTCGCAAGAACCGTCTATAAATTTAAAAAGTATTGTAGATATCAAAGAACGATTTAAAACAAAAATCACAAATTGCACTACTAGTCGACTGGATACTGTCTTTGGGTCATATTAATAACAGTTTTCTTAATATTTAAATTAAATTGCAAAAAGTCATTCATTGGTACAGTGTCATCCACTCCTACATTTACCTTATTTCGTTTCCTATTTATTAAAAATACACACACCGGCAGAATTTGCTTAACATTTGACAGACTCCCCTTGTTTTAACATCCAGTTCCGCTAATTCATCCAGTGTGTATATTATCTTATTTACGTATTTTTTTAGTACAGATGGTGCATTTTTAGGCTCTAGTGCGAGAAGTAGGTCATTTTACGTCAGGTTCAAAACTTCGGAGGGCCATCTGTACTAAAAAAAAACGGCGTACGAGACACGTGCAAAAACGAAATTCGAAACTTGTGTCGATTTAAAACACTTGCACTCCTTATAGGTCGTGTTTTAAAACATCGCCACTCGTTTAATATTTCACGTCTTTCGCACTTGTGTCGTAATGTACTATTTTATAGCTGGTAGTTTTAATCATGATTACACCCATTCTGCGATGATACAATTTACAAATCGTTACTAGTATTACCTATACCTATGTATAGACATATAATAGTGTTATATCCAAGTGTGAAAATCACTGTTTTTCGGCTCTTCATTTCATTATAGTCTTTATACCATATGCATGTAAAAAATTAAAACTAACTTGGTAATGTGTCGAATCTATGATATAACTTGAAAATAACTAAACAGATTGGCTTAAAATTTGATATGGGATCCATTTAATAACACGGGTCATCATTTAGAGTAGTAGGTACCTACATCATATTGGATTGTGTCATGCAGACAAAGTTGCATGGAACAGCTACGTTATGTACATATAAGGTCCTAATTTATTAGTTGCAGATATTTTAACACATGATACTTTACATTAAAATAATTAACTTTAAATATAAATTAAGAAATCTTTTCATATAACTTTTTTAATTTCATTTTCCTTACAAAAACAATAATTATAATTTCGTCTAAAAAAAATCATCATGTGCATTATCACATGTCATATTAACACTGTCTGTCATGTCATCAAACGACACAATCCAACGGAAAATAACATGACTTTGACAATCAAGTATTTAATTTATCGATGTGAAGTGGCCAGTTCCAGTTAAGTGGTACGTAAAAGAGGTAATAGAATCTATTAAATGAGTTTTCATTTAATAATCACATAAACAGGGTGTTTTTACGTAGCAAATTTGTTTTTCCGTTTTCTCCAAAAAAACATCGTTAAAGCTATAATGTTTCACGGTTTAATATACTCCAGACACCGAGTACTATCAGCAGTAAAAATATCTGCATCTAATAAATTAGGACCTTATATATTATATAATATATTAATTTGGATTGTAATAAATACAGGTGGGTCATCATTTAGAGTAGTAGGTACCTACATCATATTGCATTGTGTCATGCAGACAAAGTTGCATGGAACAGCTACGTTATGTACGTATATTATACACGGTGTTACGTCAGCATTCCGAAAGATTTTAATGCTGGATTCCTGACCATATTTAGAGTATTTAATGTTATATAAAATTTCCTGGATTCGGCTTGGTTTCAGAGATAATCAACCTTTTTTCGAAATAAGTGTTTCGATGTAACTCGCCATTTAACTTCTTTTGGATTACAATGCTACCACAATGTGTTCTAATATTACCACACCTTTCGCCTGACAATCAAAAAATACGAATAGACTTGACGAAATAACCTCTACCTAAAAAAACAATTGAAATAATTACTGAGCATTGAATTGAAATTGTACTGGAAATGTTAAAAAGTATTCAAATGGGCCTAAAAAAAAGAAAAAAGAATTTTTTTTTTGGTGGAATTGACATTAGGTCTCATAATATTTTTTGTTTATTTTGATGTCTAGAATGCATAGTTAAAATCTTTCGCAATCCTCGCGTAACACCGTGTATAATATATTAATTTGGATTGTAATAAATACAGGTAATTTAACAAAATAATTTTAAGTTTTAAATATATTACAAGTATCAAGACTGATTTTCGGGGTGCAACCCAGTGATACCATACTCTATATTTTATTAATTTGCCGCCATTTCTCATTCTCATCTTTCATTTGCCAGACTCTACACGGAATCTTCCCTATATTTAATCTGTGGCACAGAAGTTGTATAAATGACATGAAAGATTGAATCTACCTATTTTAATTACCTTTTTTAAATAATGTCAATCAACAATCAAATTTATATTTGTGACAAATAATTATGATTTAAAATAATTATATTTATGATGTTCTTAGTGTTTGTTAACAATTTATTTATATACTTTTTTTATTAATCATAAATTCACGCAATGGCTAACAAAGACTATTACGAACGGTGGCTTCAAATTAAACGAGAATTTAATGCAACATTAATGGAAGATCTGCAGCTACAGGAACTTGCTAAATCGGCGTTAGGTATCAAACCGCAAGCAACTGCCGTCGAAATAGTGGCGCGTGTTTACTGCAAATACTGCGTCCTATATAACAAACTATGCGACACATACGATCAGATGGAACAAATTCAAAGAAGACCCTTTATAAAAGCAATTATCGATGCCTTAACGTGCCGCATTCTTGAGTTAAAGTGGACTTTACAAGAAGTAGAAGCATTCGAATTTACGTACCCTGAAAATGCATTAACCCAGCTGCTTTTAGTACCGCAAGACATACAAATTGTAACTCCTTATTTCTATCCGTTCGAAGTACGACAGCAAGAAATTCAATATATAATTGATGAAATATTTGCGGGTAATCGATTAGGTGATCCAGAGCCAACACCGTCTGAAATAGAACGCCAAGATGAAGAAAAAAGAGCGGAAGAAGAGAGACTAAAACTTGAAAAAGAAGCAGAAGATGAAAAAAAAAAGTTCATGGGTGACTATCTTTCTGAGGCAGACACATCAGAACAATTGACTCCAGAAGAAATTGCTGAAAGGGAGTTTTTAAGAGTATATAACAGCCATTTGTGGAATATACAACGCATGGAGAGATCACGTAAGCTGACCAGAGCAAAATTTGAAAAATATAATAAAGATGCTGATTTGTACTTGGAACTGGCTGGGTTGAAAAAACCTGCAGCAAGAGAATCACTTCGTACGAGAGCAGCTAGTTTGATACAACAAATATACAGACGTTTCATGTTGCTTAAAAGGGAGAAAGCTAAAGAGAACGAACGAAGGAGACTACTTGGAATGATAATACCATCCTGGTTACCCCCATCAGCTCAACCTGAACTAGAAAGAGTAAGAAATGTTCGACGGGAGTTTCGAAGAAAGTATTTTAAGGATTGGTTGGAAGAAAATATTAAACAGGATGCTCACATTTTTCGGCTGCGTAAAGATGATATCATGGAAGATATTTCTGATGAAGTAAGGCAATGGTTTAGGGAATGGTACGATAAAGTTCGTGTGTTTGATGAATATCCATGGCCAGATGAAGGAGGTTCTATATTAGTAGTCCGTGGGGAAACGTTTACAATCCCAGAATTTTTAGAGTGGAGGGAGATTGAAATTAAACGGCTTAAAGCACAAACTGGAAATCCCAAGACTCCTGAACAAATTAAGGCTGAAAAAGCTGAGGCAAGAGCAGAAAAAAAGAGATTAGAATTAGAAGCAAAAGAAAGGGAGAAAAAAAGGCTTGAGAATTATAGAAAATTACGTTTAAACCCTGATAACGACCCTGGGGTGTATATTGCTGTAGGAAATAAATTTGAAGGCCTTCAAGAAGCTTGGAATATATATCAAAATCAATGGAAGGATATAGATTCTCCGGATGCGCCTATAGATATTGTAAGAGGTTTTGTGAAGGAATTTGTAACTGAAACTGCGTACCAAGACATAAATTTACAATTGCGCCCAATAGTGGATGAAATGATGAGAATGGAACTACAGCAATTAAAAGCTTCGCTCGCAAAAGATTACGCAGATGCAGGCGTAGAGATACCCCTAACTCGTAAAAGAAAAAAACCGCGAAGAAAACCCAAGGTCAAGCCTAGCAAATACACTCCCGAAATGATGTTTCAAGCTTTAGTCGATGAAGGTATTATTCGAAAATATCCCCGTGTCTTGCTTGATGATTATTGGGGTGATCAAAATTACGCTGCCGCAGACACAAGAGCAATTTTATGGACGCCTTCGTTTCCACCTCCATGTTTAGGTGACGTTAGAGAACAAGTAAAGGTTTTGTGCCTTATGACTTCTGGCAGTTCATGCGAAAACGCAGTACGATCGCGACTACTTGTAGGCCCAAAAGGAAGCGGTAAAAGAACTTTAATTTACGGCATCGCAACAGAAACAAACTCAATTTTGATTGATCTATCGCCCACGAATGTGTACAACAAATTTCCTGGACCTCGTTTGAAAGTCATGTTTAGGTTTATAAACGAAATAAGTCGACTTATGCAGCCGACTATAATATTTGTTGATAGTGCTGATAAACTTTTCTATAAAAGTGTACCTAAAGAAGAGAAGTGGTTCGATCCACATCGGCTCTCGAAGGACTTCTATAAAGAGATTATAAAACCTTTAAATCCGTCAGACAAAATTATGGTTTTGGGAACAGCTTCAGAACCGTGGCTTGCAAGAACGCCTTTGTTGTCTAAAGCGTTTCCTTCTTTGATTCTTATACCACGTTCTGATTATGGAAGCATATGCTTGGTTTTAATGAAACTTTTAATGAAGTACCATGGAATTTCTCGCAGCTTTAACGTGCATAGCACGGCTCAGACGCTTCGAGGTTTTGATATCAACGCCATTAAACGTAATATTGATAAAATACTGAACGCGGAGCGTGTAGCCCAGCTATACTTTAAGCCACTAAAGCCCGAAGAAATCATAGATGCCGTGCTTATGGACCGCGAAGCAAATTATGTTGACCCTTTCGATTACGAAATGTTCAAAGAGTGGTACATATCGTACTCACCGTGGGGAACTAAATATGTTAACTTGCAAGACATGTTAGAGTCCCAACTGAGGTACAAATTAAAAGCAGACAAGAAAAGGAAGTAGCTAAAATGTAAATGGGAAAATGTTCGAAGCTCCCAACAAATTTCGCAAGTATTTATTATTTTCTCATGTTTTACAATATACATCCGTTTGAAATACATTTACTTTGTCAGCCTTCGTTAATCAATTGTTTATTATTCACTCTTGACAGACACACATATACTCGTATGTACATATGTATCTATCATAAGATCATAACAATCATATACCTACAAAATTCGACAGTTGGGTGGTCAAACCCGATAAGTCGAGAAAACCGGTTTTTAAAATACGAACTATGTGACAGTGTGACACCGACGAGAGGTTGTTATTAAAATGAAAAAACATCTCAACTTTTCGGGTTTGACCACGTAACCCTCGAAATATACTATTCCAGGTCCAATAAGTACCTACCAGCCACAGTATGTAAGTACATGGTTTCACTCGCGATGACGCGCGAATTTATTAAAAGTAGCCAGTAATGACATGTCCATACGAACCACACCACCACCATACAGGGCGATTCATGCGAGTTGGCTGGCACAAATGGAATGATCGAAATGAATTACATCTTTACATCTATATTTGTGTAAGATGTCCCTAGATATTATTATAATATCATTGTCTGTATATGTATGTGGTCTGTGACCTTGACATGCCAACCTGTGTCCTACAACCCTTTTCACATTCAGACACAGACACTGTTTGTCACTTACTCAATCCATTCGGCTGCCCAAAATTGAAGTCAAGTATGTCCATTTTTTTCAGTTTTTGTTTTTTTTTGCATATTTTGAAAAAGGAACCGAAAACGCATTTTTCTGCATCAAAAATTTTCTTCTAAACCCCTTATTTTTGAAGTTATAGACAAGGATGTTTTCAGCTTTGTCGAATTTCCCTCAACATCTACGCTAAAACCAAGCATTTGGTCCAGATCCTAGCTGGAAAGCAGTATCTCTAAATGAGATAAGTACTTGAAATTCAAATTGTCTCTGGAGATGCTTGATTTCAGCGTTTGGCTTTTAAACTAAACAGACGTTTATACGTATATTTTAGGATTTTTAAGTAAAAGCGGAAGTCATTTGCGTCCTGCCTGTGTGTCCGTCTGTATGTAACAGCGGTTTCTGTTGTAACTGTTTAGCGTACGTTTATGAAATTTCAGCTCAAGGTATATATTGTGTGTTGCTACTGAGTTTTCAATATAAATTGTAAAATAACATTTTTTAAGGGGGGGCATTCCATACATGTATCTAATTGCCAAAAAAAAAAAATTTTAACCAAATGTTAATTTGTAATACGTCATATGATAGGTTTTTTTAAATAAGTTTATGATTTCTTTACCAATCATTTGAATAATGGAATACTTTCAGAAATATTAGTCCAGAGTCTAAAAAAATGTGTCTACACCCCTTAATTTTTTATCGGCAGGTCTAAAAAATATGAAAAAATATCAGAAATATGGGACATGTTGCAATCTACTCTCAACATGATTTTGAACATATTCGATCTAGTTTTTTTAGAGAATTCGACAAAATACGTTTATAACAAAAGCAAAAAGACGTAACTGCCTTATTTTCCCCTACATTTTAGTACAATGCAACAAACCTAAAATCAAGCATGTCAGACTTGCTTGTTTTTACGTTGACGGTTGTTCCCAAAAAATGGGTGTGTGACAAAGCTGAAAACATTTCTTATTATTTGTGATTAAACTGAGCAATAAAAATAAAAATCATCAAAAAATTTACATTATAGTGTTAAACGCCATGACAATAAATTTGAATTAATTTTGAGTTTATTTGTCGACAAATTACGTTTTTTTGCTCTCCTGTAAAATTTGCAAAAATGGACATACTTGAATTTGACTTTGAGCAGCCGCATTGGTTCTGTGACTTAACAATGTTTATTTTTATTTCCGTTTAATTTAAGAGGTTGCTTAATTTTAGAAAAATTGATAAAATCTAAGTGAGTAAGTGAAGTGTAAAATGTAAGTGTTTTAAGTGTATATGACCTTAAAAATAATAACATAATTTCAGGTGACTGACGATGACGGCGACTTTCAAAATATTAGAACGTAATAAAGGTTACAATACACTTGTTCAGTCATTAAACTTATTTTTTAAATAACACAACAACAGTAAGAGTAAGAGACACTTGTTTCTTAGGGAAATAAATTATTTTTAACCTAAATAAGCTTCCCTTCTATTTAACGGAAAAAACGCTCTGTATACATAACAGCTTATAAGCACTACAAATCGTTAGATCGATTTTCATATCGAGTCAAAATAATTATGGCAAATCCGCCAGCACCTTCACTGATAAATAAGAAAGCACTTCATCTGTCCAGACGAAAATCGCTTTGACAGTGTCCGCCAAGACATCAGAGTTTTTTTTTCACAACTTAACTTTAACCTTTTATAGGGCACATAACACTATCTTTTTGTATTTTTCTGACACAGATTTTTTTGTATTATAAAGATAAAATCCTATGATACCATTATTCTCTTTAAAATACAGTCAGCTGTACCCCACACTACAGGATAAGTAAATAAAAAAAATATCTCACTTTATGTTTTTTATGTATTATTGTACCACTATTTGTCAGCATGGTTAGTATGTATAGGTACCTATACGAAAAATCAAAATGTCTAGTACTAACGGTCACTGAGCTATACTGCGAACAGACAAACAGACGGAAGGACAGACAAACAGACGGACATGGCGAAACTATAAATCCTAATTTACTACGTAACCCTAAAAACGGCAGAAAAATCATAGTTGTTTATTAAATTATTAGTCATACTTGACACGACATTGTGGTATTAAATTATTAATTAAGTTTGCGCAATGAATTGTTCTTTCACTGGTGACTTTACCCTAGTAATTTATTACACCAAACGAAGATGCTTGGATAATACTACTACCTCACCCTCTGGCTAAGATAGTAGTTCATGGCATTTCGAACAGAGGGCGCTACCACTCGTCAACGTCATGAATGCCAAACCTAACTAGAGGCCTTTGAGTTTGCTATACTGTCTACAAGAGGGCGCATATACTACGCTTTTCAGTTTCACAATGTTTTCCAGTTTAATTTTTCCCCCGACTCGTTTGCCCAAAAGAGTTGATTTTTAACGTGCATAACTAAATACGTACTCGTATTTAGTAGGTACTTACAGTTTGATATCACTGCCTGCAGGTATCAGATCGGAAACCAATAGGCCGAAATTTAAGAGTAATTTATTCAAGTTTTTAATTAATAATAATATATAAATGTTATATTACTTTATTCTTTAGCTAAGAGACTGATCCCACAGTCAAACTGTGTAAACCGTTTTGTGGGACAAATGTTACAATTATAAGTGTATATTTTGATATAATAAATAAATAAATAATAATAAGCATTATTAAATGTATTCGAATGACGGGATGTTACTAATACATGAATAAATCTAGAATTGGTAATTGTACTTAGGTACGAAATTAACGTTGACTAAATACTTAAAATTACTTAAATACTTTCATTTACCTATGTGTTTTCACTACCTATGTCGTAGAATTTGTCGTTATTTTATGAAAGCTGCGCTTGCTTATGCTTAGTCTGACAACGTATGTGACTATGACTACACACACGGTACAGTCGCCATCAGATAATACCGGATCGGCTAGGGTGCGCACAAACATCTGAGCGGGTCTCTATTGTCACGGCCTTAGAGTGTATGTTCAATTATTGAGCACCGTGGCCGCTCCGTTATCATTTTAAGCTAGCCGTTTTAGACTTGCTATGATTAAATTACCAGCTTGCTCGTATTTAAGTGATTGTAAATGATCCCTGAAAATATGTCCGGAATCTCCTACTAGTCCTACTTAAAAGCTAACAATATTTTCTTACCTCATTTCCTAAAAATTTAGATATAATAAAATAAGTTTAAAATCTTCCGACCAGAGTTACCATGAAAACATTTTTTTTGATTTCCGTATTTATATAAATTCATAATTATATGAAGGTAGGTCAGCTATCCTATGAATTTTATTGTAGCTAGGTATGAGCCAAGAAGTTTGAAGTATCGTCCAAGTAACCTATAACACGATTTGCAACAATCGTGTGAATCGGCATCAGAACGTTAACAAGTTAGTATAGGTCGCGTGGCAATCCGTCCGTCGCGTCCTGGCGCCGCCAATAACACAAATTTACCAAAAGTGGGTCTTTGTCGGCTAGGTGCTTAGTGAACAAAGGCCGGGTGTCGACTGAACCCACTACCGTTGGCTTCACCTCGGCGGATGTCGCTGTCTCCGCTCCTCGCCGCCATTTCCGTCGGCGTGGGGAGGGAGGGGGGAGGGGGCATTTCCGGCAACGCTGCCGCCGCAACTACAATGGACCCTTTATATCTTCCTACCGCTAATCTACTAGCTGATAATATGATTAGTATAGATCCTTTGTGTGCACCTCTGATTTGCACATGATGTGAATTGCTGTATGAGGTTATCTAATTTTAATATTGTACAATTAAGTATATGTCACTGGGGGTAATTTAAAATAGGTTGCTTTGTGGTGATTGAAACCCGCAAAGTTAGCTGAAAAACACGGGTTAGATTCCTAGCATCTTACGAATTTGATATCCATGTATGTAACTAATAGGTAGTTAGAATGAAAGTATTGTTTGTAAGGACCTCATTTTTGTGGTTGCTTATTGACTAAATTTAATATAGGTAAATAAAATAAACCCTAAAGACAACATTACCTACGGTCGATGATCACATGCAATTACAATTTGAGTTTTTTTAAGGTTTGTGTTGACATAGTTCGAGAAATATAAATTGAATGTTTATTTTTACTATAATGTAGGTAGAAAATTACCAATTTATATTTCACGAACTAATACATAGCTTTCTCATGTATGTTTTGCCACTTAACTCGTGTGTTACGGCCAGACTACATTACTCTATTAAACTGGATTCCTACTGTTGGTGATATACTGTACCTTGTTATACAACTCATATCGTAACAGACATCAAAACTACAATGGGTAGGTAAAAAACTCTCTAGAACTTTGATACTAACCTATTCTGCCACCGCACTGCTCGCCGACGGCAGGGAGTTCATCATTTCATACTGGTACCTCAGCTGATATTGGATGCGTAGTCGAGATGCTAGGTAATCGCTAACGCTAAGTCGCAAACGAAACGCAACTGTCTTTGTCGCACTAAGTAATAAAACAAGAGTGACGGAAAGATGCACTACGCATCTGAACGTAGCATTAGCGATTAGCATTTTGGCTATGCCCTCTGTACAGTTGCAGATATTATTTCCCTATGAACGCTCCTTTTATGGAATACTTGGCCAGATTATCTCAAGAACCTGCAGCAAGGGGGTACAAAAAAGAAACGTACCTACATGTTTTTAAAGCGTTCGCAATGCGCGTGTAGCAATTACTGCATTAGCAGGCTACGCCGACCACTTAGTATCAAGCGAGCCATACGTTTGTATTTTAATTTGTTGATATAAATTTATTCAAATGGCCAGATTGCTGCACACAACACTGCCGGCCAGTCCTGTATTAAATAATTATATTATTGTTTTTGTCTCTTGCACTCTGTTTTTGTCTGTCATATTGTACTTTAACCTTTTCGACGCCACGTCGAATCAAAAACTGTCAGTCAAATGCTACGTCACTGAAGTCAGAACTAATTTGAATTTTACGTACATGCGTGTAAGTCTATATTGCTCTGTTGAATGTTGAATCTGCGGTGTCGAAATATCAGTAATTAGCATCCAGGTTAATATATAAACAGTAAAAAAAAATGTAATATTTTCTTGAAATAAAGTTGGAATTGCGCACTAAGTTAATTAATATCACGAATATATATAATTTAATTGTTTCTAAGAAATTAAGAGTAAAAATGATTCTATCTTACGTATATTTAATATGTGTATGGAATTGATCGCTAAAATGGCATTTACGACGATACCCATTATATTATATTACGAACCCCATTGTTTTCTACAATTAGAATACCACATCATAACCAGGATTTACTATAGACAAAACTTAGATCAGTTAAATAATGAATTTATATACGAAGTAGGTACAGTCGAGTTCATAAATATAAAAGAAAATCCAAGGCTTCCAAAATAAATGAGCATAGAAAGGTAAATATGCAAACAGATTTATCAATCACAAATATTTGTACATATTACCTGTCATATTAATCTGACCATGTGTCACTTTAATATGTAAGAATATGTACTTTTCTATGCTCGTTTATTTTTGAAGCCCTGGATTTGCTCATATTACTCATATATTCATGAATTCGACTGTACTGAAACATCGAAGTTGCAACTCGCCGTACAAATCTAGCCGAGCGCCCGGAACGCCTGTTCTACCCGAGAAATTAGCTGTTCCCAGTCTTAGCTCTAGGAACTCATTAAACTATTCTCTGTGTAAAGTTTTTCAATGGGGTGCAGTCGAGTTCTTTTGTCTAGAGAGAACTGCTGGGAATCTACGAAAGTTCGTAGCCTGTTAAGTACCAGCAGTTACGTAGCAGCGACGAACTTCTCGATAAAGTGATTTCAAACGAAGAGTAACTAACGGGAATGGTAAACAAACGCCTGTGTTTCTTTATTACAAACTATTTAAGACTAACACTTGCTAGTTTTCGCTGTCGAAAAGCAATTGAACACAATTATAGTTTCAATTTAAATCCCGCCAAGTATATATTATTTGGAAAATTAGTTAAATGCCAGCAATCATTTTAAGTATTCAGATTCCTTTTTCTTAAAGGCTAATAAAACAAAAAGTGTTGGAAACCATTAAAACGATAATAAAAAAAATCATGGGACAATCTTACAAAAAAGAACTACTCCCGCGGTGAACCCATACTAAGTTGTAGCAAGACATGCAATTCTAATAGAATTATATAATAATTAATAATACATACTTATGAGTAAGTGGTTGTAAATATACGCCTACTTGACACTTTAGGCCAGGATTACTCTAGTGAGTTCTTACGTAAGTTCTAGGGACGGAGCTATAGTGAGTAATGAGTTAGTGATATTTACCTCTCATTCCTTAATATAGCTCCGTCCCTACAAGTTACATAAGAACTAACAGAGGCCCGTTTCTCAAAAGCTTGTAACTTGTAATACCAGTGGAAGTCTCTTTTTAACATCATTAATAAGATAAGGACTTCCGCATGTATTACAAGTTACAAGCTTTCGAGAAATAGGCCCCAGGCGCCAATTTCATCACGTTGACAAGTGCTACAATTGTAAATTTACTGTTTCTCTAATTGAGAGCGTCTATAGGCTACAGATACAGCTTACCATCAGAAGGGCCGTGCGTTTGTTTGCCACCAACATAAAATGTAGTTCAGAAACTTTAATAAATCAGCAGTAAATAACTACTTTTATGCGGAGCATAATTACAATTGTCACAAAAAACACGACAATTGTAGCGAAATTCCGACATAAGCCGAACCTCATGTCAAGATTTAATTAAAATTGTAGTAAACCTTGCGACAATTGTCACGGGTTTCGGAAAATAAAAAGTAACGATATAATAACGTTTTTATGTTGGTGGCAAACAAGCACGCCGACTGTCCGATGGTAAGCGGAAACCGTAGCTTATGGAAGCTTGTAACTTCAGTAACAGTGATATTTTACAATTGTCACACTTGTAATTATGCCATAGGCCACGGTGTAATCCCGGCCTCAGTCATGTTGTTATGTACCTAAGTAATACCTAATGGATCTCCCGGCTGTAATCACTGAAGCGGTGTATTGCACACGATAAACCTGCTACAACGGAGCAATATAACAACAGACATTCCGGCCCGTTGACTCCGAGAGCCGATAGCAATCGGCCAAGTTCGAGTCAAGGGGACCTTTGCAAATAATCTGAAGTACTAATGAACAACAATTCGAGTTTGCCAATCGATTAACTCATAGCTTACAAGTAGGTTCATGGATTTGGATAAAATGTAAGTGCGTTTTATGATATCGACAAAAAATCAGGTTTGTTGAATGGTTTTTAAAACATATTTCTTAGAGTTCGAAGATCTTTGCGTATGGACCCTATTTAGAATGTAAATTATACTCGCGTGTCACTAGCATTAGGATATGGAGACGTTTCTTTTAATTCCGCGTCATAAGTATTCTGTATGAATTTCTAGTTGCATAATATTTGTTGTTGTGATTTTAAATCACATTGGACTACTGGTAAATCACATTTCCACAGCCATCTACTAATTTCATAATATGTAAAATGGTTTGATATATGTAGTTTAAGTAGGTAGTGCAATTTTTTTTATCCTTCGTATTTTCAGGGAAACGTACAAAAAATAATCTCTTTGTCAATTAGCTTAAGTAATGGCTCCAGAAGTATTTAATTTTGGTTGAACTACTAAACCAAATATAAGGATTTTGCTTCGACCCCGGATAAGTTTTCTATCTCAGGTACCATTTTCAAACTAGAAGCAGAAATCTGAAATTTAACAGTTACTTGAATCTAAAAATTTAAGTTCTCCTCGTATTGTGCATACTCGGATTTTACACATTAGTGAATGAAGATATAAAAACGATTTACAAATTGCAAGGAATGAATTGCGTAAAAGGTTTCATTTGGATCTAATTTTCTTGTCCTAACTACGGTAACTAAAACTTAAAGTAGATATTAGTGAAATACTTTTTCAATACTCCCTCAAATCCCTCAGATCTGTAAAATTATCGAAGAATTTAATTTTACTATTCTGATATGTAAGATATTTGCGAGTTATGTTATGACCTTATGACAGTCTGGCAGAACTAACGAACATGTATTTTTCTTATAATATGAATGTAGATTTTCCTTTTTGGTTCTATTAACTACTACGAAACTGTATATGGAGAAATTGTACTGGAATATTTAATTGGTAATATTATTATATATCTTCTTCTTTTGATTCTTATAAATAAAGTACTTAATAATTCATATTTCCAGTATGGATCGTTCCATATTTAAATCCACGCCCGCTAGGTATGTGACACTCTGAAAGCGAATAATAAAATTAATAAACATTTATATTGTAAGTACCTTACCTATTCACAACCCAGCGCATTAAAACAAAACAATGTACCAAAAAGCACTAATATTAGATTGTTTTAAGTAAGTAATAACAATAAATCGTCAACTAAGCGTTCAGAAATGTTTCGACAAAATGAAGGAAATCTTTATCAAGCAGCGTCACCTCTGTTACATAATTTCCTGTCTCCGCGGCGGCGCATCCCGGCGGCCCGACCTGTAAAAACCCATTTCCCTCAAGCAGACTCGAAAAAACAATCTGAAAGGAGGTTTAACAGCAAACATCGCGTACCTCGCCTTTGCCACGCAATAAGCGACGGTTATCGAATTATATATCGACGATTCCAACTAATTCGGAACCCGTACCTCCCTTAGTCCCCGCCCCTTCCCCCTCTCCCGCAACTCTAAGCTCATTTCCTGTGCGCCGCCTGGTTGTATTAATTTTAAATTAAGTACGGATTAAGCGGCGCGAGCTGTCGAATGCTATGTAAGCAAACGTTCCCGGCACATATCAGCCGAGCGCTCGTGGCAACTGCTAATTGCCACGTGCTATATGTATTAATAAGTAATAACTTACTGAATATACTAGGTAGTGTGTTAATTTACTTTATAATGTAATAATGTGACCTAATATACCGTCATAGCGTACATATGTCACGTTAATATGAAACAGAAACGGTTTGCACGGTATTATCTTAAAACTTCATGTGCCTAATTTTCCGATTCAAGGTGTCGCCGAAAAATGTAAAGTTTACAATCACAAAGAGGCTTTAATCCACAAATTCAGCTTAACGCCGCCTAACGATGAGAGCGGCAACGTCGCCCGGAAGCGGCGCGGGGCGGCGGCGGCGCGCGGCATCGATCATGCCGCCACGCACACACGCAGCCGCCCCACGTGGCCACACACACTAATGACTGTCTTGAGATGTTTTTTTTTTAATTGCAATTCTTGGGTGTGCGCTGATATTTGAAAAAGTGTAAAGGCTAAGCATGAACCGGCTTTCATTAAAAAAACGAGTTTTTGAAAATCTAACTACGCTACTAACACTGTTGATAAAAGCTCGTAGTATTCATAGTGCTACGTCGTAGCAAATACAATATGGAATTCGTCCCTAGTTTATGCATTTTCACAAAGCAAGTTTATTATTCTCTTCCAAGGATTTGTACGCTGTGTGTGTAACTGACGGTATTTTAAATGTAAGTCGTAAAGCCTCGATAAATAATGTCCAGTTTATAAATATGTTTACAATTGTGCATCTAAATAATCTGATACTATTGTATACTTATTAGTATATTTTTGAACCGACCTGAACAACATTCAAACATTGTTGCCTGGGGACCGGTTAGGCGGGTTCTATTTTTTAAGTTGCTTTCTTTGACAAATCTAAATTGGATTCTACTTTTACCGTAAGCACTTAGCGAATATTTATAGCACGAGAAGTGTCAATTGTATTAAACAACATAAATTACATAATACATAATTATATTCTTTAACATAACATAAAAGGCACCTGCACGTAGCACAAGCTCTACGCGCAGCGCTACGAACTGTGGGGTGCTACGCTTTACTAACTCAAACACAGACAAAGAGACTTCAAATGAATCGAACGTCTGCATAGATCTTATTATGTTTCATTTAATTTGACTACTTTTTTATACAGTTATTTTCCGTCATGTGAAATTTGGCAAGAAGTTTTAAAGTCTCATTGAAACTATGAGTATTAACTGGTTAATAAGACATTTTTTTAATTCAAAATTAACTAACGTTACCTAACATAAATATAAGGGCCTCGGTTCATGGGGCCCCAGCGCTCGCAAATTGTTTGTTGAGATCGCGAAACTTCTGGTTGACGTAACAAAAGACCGAAGAGCTGGCGACTTCCTCGCGCAACGCGTCAGTATTGCGATACAGCGAGGAAATGCCGCCAGCATCCTCGGTACATTGCCACACGGGCCAATCTTAGACATAGGTTAGGTTAAGTAGATTAGTTAGATTTGATCTATGTATATAAATTGTTCAGTTTTGAAAATAAATATGGTAAAAAAAATAACGTTCCTAAAAATAATACAGTGTATTTGTGTCAGTGTTTTCACTTTTAAGCTTCGTTTCACTTAGTATTCTGAGCGAGCATTCACTTGTTCATGGACTGAGGAACGAACATTTTGCTATGTGAAATACTGTTTTCATCTGCCCAAGAACGAACGAATGCTCGCTCAGAACATTAAATGGAAACGTGGCTTTAGTTACACCCAATTACCGTGAGATTTAATAAACCTTAATTTCAGTCAGGTTTGTATCGACAATTAAGCACTAAATTTCAATGAAAAGTCGGTTTTGGTGTCATTTGGATAAACTATAAGCGATATAATAATATAAAGACGCCGGTCAAGTTTAAATTACTAACGATGTCCGCGAGTGGCAGCGATCTGTCTTTTTCAATTAACGCTTAATTTTGAAGTGCAGTGCTTCACACTCAATTTTTTTTACAATGTCTATTACTTTTAAAATCTGATTTTTTTATTGAATAGTACTCACGGTTTTGTTAACAATCTTAATCTCATTATTCGGTTTCAGTAAACGCATGCACGATGGTAACAAACTGTAGTTATAATGCATTTGACGAAATAATAATGAAAATTACTTGTAATTTACTTGACTTCAATGAGTATGTGACAAACGCCAGAATTTCGGCCACAGCCTGCGTAGTAGTGTATACTAATATTGATAAATACGCATATATTTATATACAAAAATAAAAAAATAAGGCTTGTGTTGCGGGTAGCTGTCCTGAATAAAATAAATTCCTAACATAAAAGATTGCTTGACCGGAATTTGAAACCAATACTTCATGCTATACACGGTGCTCGCGAGCATTGCGAGAGATTATAACTGTGCATACTAGACGTCAAAATAACTTAAAAAAAAAACTATGTGATGTCAAATGTCACAACAAAAAATTGTTTTCCTATTTTTCGACTTTATGAATACTTTTTAACATTTCCAGTACTTTTTATTATAACAACAATTTGTTAAAGAGTATTATTTTTATTTATATTTTTTGTGATAGGAAAAAATAAGAATAGACTTATCGAAACAATCGTTAAGTTTATTCTTATTTTCTCTTTGTCAGGCATAAGGTGTGGTAAACTTAGAACACATTGTGGTAGCATTGTAATCAAAAATTTGTTTTATGACGAGTTACGTCGAAAAACTGATTTCGAAAAAAGGTTGTTTATCTCTGAAACCAAGTCAAATCCAGGAAAAGGACCATGGGCAAATTTGTATGGGCACTGTCCCCACTCACCAACAGAAATAAAACATGTCTCATTTAATAGATCTTGGCAAACTGATATTTTTTTTGTATGACGAGAGTCGCCCTATGTATGGGGTTTTCTTGGTAAACCGTGTTTTGTTTTTAGGTTTCTACATATGTTATGCTCATCTCATTGAAAGTTACAAAGAGAAGGTTGAAAAAATATTATGTTTCTAACAATAATACTTCACAAATATAATTATATTTAGGACAAAAATATTATATACTACTTAATAGTTTTGGCTAAAATAGTATTTTATGCAATAGTGGTATTACAAGGGTCAAAAAGTGCGAGTGGCGTGAGTTGCGATACGAGCCCAAAGGGCGAGTATCGCAATTTAAGACGTCGCGAGCATTTTTTGAACTAGTAATACAACGTTGCATACTATACTTTTTCTACGACTAAGAGGCATAGCATACACATAACTCATAAAATATCCTATATTACTGAGCGCCACACACGTATTTCAGTTGTCACCAATAAGCACATAGTTTGTATAACTATTATAACATTGATAGCTCATCCCTACATGCTTCCCCAAGAACAGCAGGCAGAACATTAGAAATTAATGATGAAAAAACTCATTATTATAGATAGATTTTAGGCACTACACAAACTTTAATGCAAATCGACTCAAATCAAACCAAGCGCTATACTGCCTGTACTGAACTGGGGGCCGTCCACGAACTTCGAAATTCGCAAAAGTCGAGCATCCGTCTCTGTTACTCTAATAATAATTTTGTTCAAGTGACAGAGACAAATGATCGAAATTCAATGTCGGAGTTCGCAGCAGGACTTTCAACTGCTAGCGGAAAGTGGGAAAGTTTTTTTTTAATGCAGCGTCATTGTCTATGGATAACTTTGCTTTTAAAATCGTGCTTACTTGCCTGTGATAAAAATACTTTTGCATAATATGAAATTAGTTATTGGCACAAAAATATAATATATCAAATTAAAATAATTGAAAAAAACTAATTTTTATTCTATTTTCTAAATATTTAGTTAATAATTGTAATTATTGTAATAAATAATCGCGTCCTAATGTTGCTAGCAGTGTAAAAACTCGAAGATGGGAACAAATCCAATATGGCGTCCATCATGAGTGTGATGTGGCAGTCTGTGGCAGACCGCAGTACGTTTTTGAGTCTGTTCGGAAAGTGACGACGTCTGGCAGCGAGAGACGCCCATATATCTCGCGTGCCTTCTCTTTCCAAACAACGCCGCGACATTACGATACTGGCTGAGAGTGCGTTTTTGAGAAATAGACTATAGACTTTTGACAGATGTATTTTTGTATATCTTTACAATAGTGTGCGTAGCTATGTAACTAGCAAAAAAAAGGTCAGGAGTAGAAAAATATTATTTCATATAAGTTACCTATAGAGACTCCTGAAAAGACAACATGTATGAAAAATATGTAAAACAAAACATGGTTTTCCAAGAAAACCTCATACTTATGGCGATCCTCGTCATAGTAACAAATCATCAGATTGCTAAGATCTATTAAATGAGACATGTTTCATTTCTGTTGGTGACATTTCTGCCCATGGTCCTTTTATATAACATTAAAAATTCGAAATATCGTCAGAAATTCAGCAATAAATAAAATCTTTCACGATGCTCGCGAGCAACGGTTATCAGTTAGGCTCACGTTTCGGCTTAGAACAGCGAAATCTTAAGTGACTCTATTAAGCATTACACTAATCCATGTAAGCAAAATAAAATTAAGTATAATTTAATGTGTAAAAAAGGGTACAATTATCTGGAGCGTTCATGCGTTCCAGAAATTGCGCCCTCGAGTCGACCAAGGGTCGTAAACGTTTAAGCGAGTCGCGAGGGTCGAGGCGAGAATAGCCGCGTGTACTGATAATAGCGTAATAGCGATCGGTACTTGTCAGGCGTACAACTCTGTTAGTCACGCTAAATATTTATAACTACTCTGTTTATTCAACCGTTTTTGATCCGGGTAGTTTAGAATACCTTGTTTTATAATGTGATAACTTTCACAACGTGTGATTCCTGTACTTCGTTATTTAGGGTTCGAATTTAAGGTAAGGTCTTGACGTGACTTTATATTCAAAACTAAGTTGCTACGTTTACAATTTTACGGTGATTGAAACTCTCGCCTTTATAATTAATGTTAAATATAATTAGAAAGGGGTTTTTATTTAATTTTAAACAAGATTTTTTAACTAATTTCTGTTACAGAAGAAACTGAGTATACAACTGAGGTTTTTGATTTACATGAATTTTACAGCCTAGTCAAATGACTGTCAGTCCATTTGAATCTGGAGTAGAGCCCAATATTAACTAGTCGGGACCAAGCTTACAGGAATATACATAATGAATATAGACTGTTACGAGTATGTTCCAATGGAGTAGGACCAACAGGGTGCGTAGCCAAATTTCCAATCGCTAACGGTCAGTCACGAACGAAATGCAACAATCTTCGTTGCACTAATACGAAAGAGTGACTGAGAGAGAAAACTCCTATACGCAACTAAGCCTTAGCGTTTGGCGTCTTGGCTACGCACTCAGGACGCTCGAAAAGCATGCATGGTATTAATAGGCACCTAAAGAACTATCCGGCCTCGTAATCCCTTTCATCGGTTCTTATATAATCTTCGCATTTCATTAGGTCAGCAACACAAACGTGACACTTCTGGAGCTGCAGTTATCAGGCAGCCTGTGGCTTTGTTTACCATTGTGGTATAAAAATCTAATTAAGGTTCGTGCATTTATAAAAAAAAAATATTGTGCCTGTTTTGCGTGGTCCCAGCGCTGGCTATTGAATTTTCTTGCAGATGTATACAGGTTTCCTCACGATGATTTCCTTCACCGTAAACCACTTGTGAATGTCAAATCATAATTCGTACAAAAGTTTTTTTTACGAGACCTTATTGGTACGATCCGGGGATCGAACCCACGACCACTGCGTACATTTAATAAACATATTCTTCATTTTGTCACTAAAACACGTTCATTGAAACATGAACTTTAGGGCCCTAGGGTGAAACGCAATAAGGAGCTCAAAAAAGCAAGTTTCTACAGGGTAAATACGTCGATATCTGTCCTGCTTAATGAGTTTTGAGTTCTCGCTTTGGCGAGATGAGATCTACCGTCCGCTTTGAGCGCCGAGGCAGGACATGCCCGCCCAATTTGCAGCAATCGTTCGACGTTTCGAAAATAATCGCAGACTTTTATTGGAAGCTTTGTTTTCATGAGTTTCAATTTTACAAATTGCCTTTTAGTTTCAGCGATATACTTAGCCCCCTGGATTAGCTAGGGGTAGCCAACTGACACATACGTTTTTGATATTGTTAACCATTACACATATTAGGTAGGTATGACTCTTCCAGACTACATGTTTTGAATTTGCCGCATTTTTTACTGACAAGCTGGTTGGACAGAGTGTAACAAAGTCCTGCCAACTAACTTTTTAATTTTTGATCAGCCAAAGTTCCAGGTGCTTAAATACTCAAATATCGTAAATACCTAGATAAACAAATAAATGAAACAAATTGTATTAGGGTTGCACCTGCGGATTTGTGATATGGGATCAAAAAGAGTACTTATATAAAAGTTACCAAAGGATCCGTTGCTAAAGTTGGATATTCCGGTGTAATATTCAATCGGTATTGTAAAATTATAATTATAACCTTTCCATCTACATCTTAATAATACTGTGCATCAATGTAACTTAGTCACTTATAGCATATTTTAAGCAGAATAGTGTGGCATATTAACCGTGAATAAATAAATATAGGAAAACCAGCATTTACTGGATATTTAGGACCGACGTAAAATGGCGTATCGTATGCGATAATCGTATTAAGCGAGTTCTACAATACTTTAATTTGTATCCAGATACTATCCAAAAGAAGGTATAGAAGGATTAGTTAAATCTATCACACAAACTCTAACGGTTTTATGACAACAATGAAGCATCAAAATATGCTACATTTTTGTGGCCAAAATTCCAGATTCAGATGGCATAACATAAACATCGAAAGTCGTAAATATCTTGTTTCTTGGTAGGATCTCTGAATCGTCGGGGACCCGTGCTGCGCCCCGGAGGGCCGCGCTGGGGCCATTGCTCTCCATTAGCACCCTCTTTGACGCCGTCTTAACGTAATAGAGATGGCCCGTTCCCGGCAAATTCCCTATGTTACTATAGGGAAAGTTACCATTTGCAAATATTCCCCATACACATACAGTTTTGGGTAAGTTACCGGCAATGGCACATCACTAGTCACCAACGGCTAATAAATCTGTTGTTTATTTACTTCATGGTCTTTTTATTTCATATTTTATCTACTAAAAAACTGCTTTTCATTATGTTTTTTATGTTTGATAGAAAAAGCCAAGCCAATAACGGAAAGATATTTATGGAAAATAATATAGTTGTCAAAGAGGCAATCGGGTAATCCCCGATAATAATCCCCTTTAATAAAAATAATTGAAAATCGGTTCACGATTCTCGGAGATATCCTGTAACAAACCTACAAAAAAGTAGAATAAAAAAAAGTCGTTTAAAATTATACAAAGTAAATTGAAAGTATTACACGTGTTTTTCCTCATGAAACTCGCGTACCTGGCAATCGACAGCCTAAACCCTCACTTGATCAAATACGAATATCGCCTGTCACGAAGTTAGTGACAAAAATGCTACAAAAATAATTTGTATAACTTTTGCCGGTCCCAATTTTCGTGGCGCTCTTCGGAATACAAATTTAGCAAACGGAGGAATTATTAAACAACATAATTGGTGGAAAACAATAGCATTGTGTCGACGTCACTTAGTATGTACGGCATGAAGCAACTATGTACGTTTTACAATAGAGTGATTGGAACTGGTTTAAATAAATATATAAGGTCCTAATTTATTAGTTGCAGATATTTTAACACATGATACTTTACATTAAAATAATTAACTTTAAATATAAATGAAGAAATCTTTTCATGTAATTTTTTTGATTTAATTTTCCTAACAAAAAAATTAATTATAATTTTGTCTATAAAAAATCATCATGTGTATTATCACATGTCACAATAACACTGTCTGTCATGTCATCAAACGACACAATCCAAGGGAAAATAGCATGACATTGACAATTAAGTATTTAATTTATCGACGTGAAGTGGCCAGTTCCAGTTGTGTAGTACGTAAAAGAGGTACTAGAATCTGTTCAATGAGTTTTCATTTAATAATCTCATAAACAGGGTGTTTTTACGAAGCAAATTTATTTTGCCGTTTTCTCCAAAAAAACATCGTAAAAGCTATAATGTTTCACGGTTTAATATACTCCAGAGACCGAGTACTATCAGCTGTAAAAATATCTGCATCTAATAAATTAGGACCTTATATATTCCTACATTCAACCATTTTGTTTAAGTAAATAAAGACACCTTCAAAGAGTTGTCCACGGCCCAAATACATTCGTACGTGTATTTATTTCTAATATTTATTTTTCACAATACGTGTTATCATCTAAATTATAGATGACTACTATAATCATTTCACTTCTTAATTACTTAACAAGAGTATTAAGAATGCCTGCATTGTAGCAATTCCAAATACTACAGAATTGGCTTCCAATTCTATAGTAGATGTAGATTCAACTGTAGGATTTGCGGTCTCTTATTGAACTGTTTAATACTATTACAGCATATTTTATAATCTCCGGATAAATATTATGGGTCAGATAAAAAAAAAACATGTCTTTCCCAAGACATGTTAAAAAAGGAAAGTTAGTTAGCTTAGTTATGTTAACATGTATCTGACGGATATATTTTATTCCGAGATGGTGATGGTGAAACAACCCCTTAATGTTTTGATATTGAAATATTAATTTTCTTCCTCTGAGTATCAAAAAACAATGGACACCATTAGAGGCATTTATTGTGTCTACTGCTTTTCTTTAATAATTGTATTGCTTCTATTTGGCTATTACTACGAGTAGTACTCTACAGTAGTAGAACATTATATTTCCTGAGAGGTCTGTCTCCAAAAATAATACAGGTATCCCTTTAATATTCCTTGCTAACTAAATGGGGTTGACATTTTTGGCCGAACCAACATCAAAATAGAAATTGAGTAGATAATGTTGATTATGCAACTTTGCAACTTCAACGCTCACGGTTGCGTTCAGCCGTCGGCAGCGCGTAGCAGAGCGACCGCGCGTAGCAGTGCTACGTCCCACCTAGTGTACTACTAGCTTCCTGCTTTGTTCTAAGAATAAAATTATTTAAGGAAAGGTCTATATTTTATTATATTAAATAACCATATAATATATTACAAATGAAAGGAATAATAAATTCAATGCACAATATGCTTAAATTCGGGCAATTACGTGGACAATCATCATGATAGCCGCCGACGGACAGTGAAACAATTTAAAAAATGAAACCGAGCACAAAAGCGGCGACCGTCGCTGTCATTGTGTCGAAACGAAAATACCGAATGGCTGAATTAAAAAAATAGAAACAATATGCGGCCGTGACAAACGAGTGCCCCCGAGCGGGCAAGTGCACCCAATTCTTCGCCGGTCCGCAATCGTCCGCCGTTTCTATGCGCCCCAAAAACGGTGCGAAATCGAAATTCGTGGCGTATTTAATTTTTTGTCAAACCGTCGGCATTATAAGCCGGTGGCTAACAGGCTGTCGCGGGCCACAAAGCCTGCTGATTACCGGCGCCGTAGGAACTCCTCGTCATTATCTCCCGCCCACCCTGTTTATTTTTCTGAGATAAAGATTAGCCGGAGTGGCGCGCGATTGGCGGGGTGTGTGCGGGCGCGCGCGGGGGCGGGGCGGGGCGGGCCGGGGCGGGGCCGGGCCCGCCCGCGAGGCCGAGGCCCGGCGGCGCTAGAGTCCGTCATGAGGCAGCACCGCTCGTGAGCCGCGCCATGCTCGATATTAAAAGCTCCGCCGACTACCTCAGTCGGTCGGGCACTTTTACCAACTTCTCTATGCTGTTTGCGGGTGAATATCCATTATTATAATCTATCGATAAGTGACGTGAGTGAAGTGTTTGTTCGTGCTGTGTTGTGGTTAAAGGTTTCGCTAAAAAATGTCTCTAAGCCATCGGTTTGACTAAGTTCACGAGCTCTTCGATTCGTCTGTATCTAGATTTTAACAGTGTTCATTTAAAAAACTAATATTTTAGAGCACACTGTTTTTTTTCTAGTTTACTTAGATTTACTTATATTATAAACATTGATTTTGCGTAGATATACTCGTAATTACGATAATTTCAATTGTTTACTTCTAGCTGACTAGTCAGAAATTCAAATTATTTTGATGTTTTAAAATGCATACGTTAAGTTTCATATTATTGCCCAATATAACGAATTTATATTGTATACATTATGCATATTATTTCGAGGGCCCGGTTCCGTAATGATAATTGTTAGGAATAATATCTATAATAAATTTAAATTGGATTCAGGTAAGTCATTGCAAGTTTGGTATTTTCCTTTTCATAGATACTTAAACAACGTTTTGTTCCTTCGTACATTCAGTCTAAGAGATTATGTCTAGATCAAAATAGGTTATTTGAGCAGTACCCTACTACCACCGCGAAGTTAGAAATTCGTGATTTTCGAACATTTGTCTCTGTCACTCCAAAAACGGCGTTATTAGTGTGACAGGGCCGTCCCTGAATTTTGCTAAGAAAAATGCTAGAATTTTGCTAACTTCGAAGTTCGCGGTAGGTCTACAGAAAATAGAATATAGTACCTAATGCTGCACTCCTAAGCTTAAACGCAGTAATCCATTTTTAAATGTTAATTAATCTAAAACGTAATTAGCATTTTTTTGTATATAACATCTAATACCAATATATTATTTTTATTTGCTGTGTTACTTCTGTGATTTTATTTGTAACTATTATTGTTTATTTGTATTGTGCTGTGTTGACTGCCGTGAAACTGTTCACGTGATGGCCTCATCGGAAGACCAGCGCTGGCACTCGCTAGCAACATGCTAAGATGAGGCCATTTCGTAGCATACACGGTTTTATTTGTAAAATTATTTTTCGTTGCTGTATATTGTGATTTTTGTGTATGTGTATGATACGAATAAAGTTATTTCTATTTATATAATATTTAAAATATGTATAAATAGTAGTGTTACTACCTACTTAAAAATACAACAAAAAAAAACAATTTGAGATATTCAACGAAAAAACGCAATTTGCAGTTGAATAAAAAACAATTGATTGACATTTCAAAACTAGTTAAAGTACTGCGTTATGTTTAGGAGAGCAGAATGCCATTTAGCTAGTATTGGAAATATTCAAAACCCCAAACAATAACGAATTAAGATACAGTTAAGTGCTTCGCTTTCGTTTTATGAATAAAAAAATATTATTATTTAGGTAGGTTTCTACAATTTTTGTTTTTTATACCTGTCTGTAATACAGCTTGTATATCACCGGAAACAACTGAAGTAGTTAGTGAAGGTCCTAATAATAGTACCTTTCGAAGCAAGTGAAAAAACATTTTTTTTCCGACGAGGGTGATAGTTGGAGCCCGAGTGAAACGAGGGCGACAATCACCCGAGTTAAAAAGAAGTTTTTACACGTGTATCGAACGACTTTTTTCATAACAAGTGCCTTAAAAAGAGAAATTAACGCACGCGAAGCGAGCGCAAAGTTTACTTTTCCGCACTAGTTAGGAAAATAATTTTTCACCTTGGAAGCTTGAAACTAGTGAGCAAAATGCAATTTTGCTGCGAGACTGAGTCGCATGTCATCTTTTCATACTGCGGGGTGTAATACAAACTTTGAACATTTAAACTTCATTACATCCGTCACTTTCATTCGTTTACCGAAAAAAGAGATAGATATAAAATACAGCGTGTATATTGGATATGACCGCAAACTTTAGGGGGTCTTAGTATAGGCACTAATTAATATATTTATCGTAAAATTATTTAAAAAAAGCAAACTTTTTTTTTGTATAAAATAATTTAGCACGCAATGTAAAGCTTTGTTGTTGTTTGTTTTGACAATAAACATCGTAATGTCGCAACTGTCACTAGTGATAAGTGTACGTCGTACATTGCTGCTCAAAAATAAAACAAAAATTAATTCCGGCATGGTAGTTAACGCTAAATTAATAATTGTCATAAAAGTTAAATTATAATACTTAAATCTACGTCTGGTTACAATATGCGGCTATATTTCATATACACACTGTATATCGATTCGTCATTCGACTTAGAAACCAGCGTAGTAGGCCCCCAATTTTTTATTAATTTTAGTTTTTGTAGACAGACGATAGCACTAAACCACACTGCCTAGTAGGCCCCCAAGAAGCGGGAATGAAAAACTCGTTCGGATACAAAATAAAATTGGAACTCGTATTGAACTTGTATTATATAATAATATTAAATAAATGTATAAGAATAATAAATATGTACATCTAATATTATTTTAATCATGTGAGTTATTTCATTATTCTTAAAATACAATGAAGAGAGCAATATTTGTCGCAAATTTTATTATTATAATGAGGTTTTTTTTTATTGTGAACTAATATTTTAAACGTATAGATTCAGAACGCACTTTAAATTCTTTAAGAAGTTAGCGCGGTTGAATTTTTCAAATGTTTGTCGTGATTAGTACATTTTCTTAGAGATGAAACATAACTTAAACTAAAAGCTGTGTTTAATACAGGGTGAACGATATACCAATTTCAAAGGACTGAAATTTTTTAGTTGCAATAATTTGTTACTATAAGTAAGAAAAACAAGGGGAAAAAATTACATTTTGTTATTAAATTTACTTTTAGTCAATATGAATATTTTGCCTTGACTATGGTCTTCAAATGGTAAAAAAATATTGGCTCGCAGCACGTTTGTGATCTAAGTAGTGGTAGTGGTACCTATGTGCCAGTGAAATACGATTACTTTCTTCATTGCATTTATACTACCTAGCATGTTAAATTGCTCTTACCTTTCTCTTCAAAATAGACCAGATAAGAAGTCCGAAACTCACTGGACTGGAGAAATGACACGTTAAATCGGTTTTCAGCCATTTTTTGTTCTAACGAGCTTTATAAGGCGAAGCTTAGTCTCTTTCTTATGTTTGCGGTCTACAATCTAAATATTTGTGAGCCTAAGACTTCAATGCGGTGGCCGAAACATGTACTTGGTAACACTTCATAGTTCACCCTGTATGAGTGAATCAAACGAAGCCGATGTTTTAACTCTAGTGACATGTTAGTGTTTTATTCCTTGTCTTTATAATTTTCACCTGAAAAAGCCGTGTGGTTGACGGCTGTAAGAATACATTTGTCACCACCTCAATTCCTCCTGCGGTGTCGTAAGAGTCGATTAAGGGATGGAAATCTCATTGACCATTATTTGATAAAAGATTGATGATAGGCAGCAGCGTCATCATAGTGGACACATTACTGCGATCGCCAATCCGCTTGCCCAGCGTGGCGATTATTGGCATTTACCTCCTAATGCGTCTATATGCATAGTAGTTGTATGTATCACACGAGAGCAAAGATATTTGTATCTCGTGTGTTTGAGTTCCTCACTGCGATCAAGATTCTAATTTTAAATCACTCACTGCGCTAGTGATTCAATTATAGAATCCTTCGCTTGCTCAGGACTCAAAACCAACACTCGAAACAAAAATCTACTTTGCTCTCTAGTTGAACAAATAACTATTTCATATTTTGTAAGTTTAACTTGTTACTCATGATTCCGACTATTTTATACAAATAATGCGGCACACAATGTATCGCCATATCATTACAACTATCATCATCATCATCAACGTTTGCATCACTAGTTCGTTTTCTAGTAGATAATATAGTAGTAGGATAAGTAGGATAAATCGACTTTTTTGGTGTTATTGCCATAGTTACGGTCACCTGAGTCACGCATTTTGCAAACATGCATGTAGTCCATGTTTGTAGGTGGCCCATTAAGTAAAAGGGCTTATTAACACCAGAAAAATGCTTGTTTGTATGGTTTAAGTAGCGTAAGTCACGCTCGTTTTGCATAAAACTAACGCGACTCAGGTGACCGTAACCATGGCAATAACAGACAAAAAAGTTGATTTGCCCAGTTTCGTTAGACAACATGATATAACTATAACAATTACTACGTAGTATTTAATACTTCGTTTCTGTAGGTACAGTCAAGGGCATAAATATGTATACACTTTTTTATCTTATGCAGTAAAAATAAGGTGCAAAAGTGTATACATATTTTTGCCCTTGAGTGTACGACGAGGATAATTAACGTTTAGAACTATCCGTTCCCAATTTTGTAGGGTGTTTGGTAAATCGACGTAGAGATTCGATTGGAAGATAGGTAACGAGTAAAGTGTCCAGCAATTTTTTTCCATCTCCAAGATTTTTATTATTAAGTAGAGACTTATGGACTTGATAATTATTTACGAATTTTAGGACTTTGTAATGCAATTTTCGCTTGGAATAAAGCAATGAAACCTTTAATTAGCATGCGAATTTCTCAACCTTTCTTTTGTGATTATTTGTTCATTGGAGTATCAAAAACCATTGGAGAGTTAGCTTGTCAAGACAACCTGCTCTGTATATTATTTATCTTTCTTAAGGACTTTTTATCTATTTGTACTAAAACTTGTTCTATGATGCCGTACGCTCAAAATAATAAAAAATAATTATAAAATTGTTTACGCATTTGTGCTTATTTCCGGCCTACAACAACTAAATCGTACAAATAATTATAAATATACACAGACGTTAAATTTGATTTTATTTTTAGATACAATTAGAAAACTTTACTTAGGTATATAAAATCCCTTTAAAAAACCGGTCAAGTGCGAGTTAGACTCACGTGAAAAGTACGTTGTTGAAAAGTATGTTCACGATTATTGAGATTTCGTAGAAATTAAAATTTTAAAATACTATAGATTTCCAGTATACGTAAAGAACTTATTTAGTGTATTTTTTGCAAATTATTAGCCCAGTAGTTTCAGAGATAGGAGGGGGGTGGTAATTTTTGCCTATATTATTAAATACCTTCAATATTATTTATCTTGCAGTAGGTACGATCAAAATCAATTAAAAAAAATATTGATAATAATTACACTTGATATATAGCCCCAAGCCCTTTCATTTGCAAAACATTTTTTTTTTAATTTAGCCCCCAAAAGTAGCCCTCTTATTTAAAATTCATTCATTATAAATTACTAAAATAATAATATGTGTGCCAAATTTCAACTTAGGCTATCCAATTGTTTCCGAGGAAATCGGCTGTAACAGAGGGACAGACAGATATGCTAGTGATCTTACAAGGTTCCCGTTTTTTTTCCTTTTGAGGTACGGAACTCTAAAAAATTGTTGTGACAATAAAACTAAAGTGTGTCTGAAAACGTATACTTATGAGCGTCATTAGTTAATTTCAAGTAAATATTCCCTTTTTACCAAAAATAAACATTGAACTGGTTTGCATTCCATCAAATAAAATAAAAAAATATAAGTAGATCGATAATAAATTCGTGAGGAGCCTTCTCGTCACGTAATTCATTTATGTAGTTAATTTAAAATCTATTAATGGTATTGTATTTTCTATAATTTTCATATACATAAATACAAATTTACAACCGATTGTGTAGGTAACTCATTTTTTTAACATTATTTTAATCCCATCGCGATTCTGTGCGGAAACAGAGAGCGTATTTTTCGGACCCTAGAATAAAAGTTAGACTTCTTTCTTATATAGTTATTTCATTAAATGAAAGTCTCTAAAAAAGAAAAAGACCTATACAGCTATACACACATCTGTTCTGTTGAAATTGAAACAGTTGAATATTGACGCTACGCGTTCTAGGGCGTCGATTACTGCAGAACGCGGCTCACGGCAATTGCCGACCGCCGGAGAGGGCTGAGAGTGCTTGCAGCCCTCGGCTATTGACACCTTTGAGAGCCCACCACCTCTGCCTTTAATGCCAACTTGTATCATTTCAAGCCATTCAGTGTATTGAAATCGTGTTTTTCTACTCCCGTACCTTTATTTGTCATTTACATGGTCGTGATCACACCTTTAAGCCCCTACCTTACAGATGTCAAGATACGTCTATATTGTCTATTCCCTATAAACGCATTCGGGTTTACACGCAGTGCGTTTTTTGCTTTTTTAGACACATCGTGTATACAAGACTTAGTGAAATACATGGCTGCCAAACTAATAAAAAAAAAACAGAGGAACAGTACACCATAGAGGAGCTTTCTTTTTTAATTTTGATGTCTCCCGCCCGACCTTGATGATTAATAAAATTGTGTTTGATTAAGAATATTTCAAAAATTTACAATTTTATTTAAATGTGTGGTCGTAGATAAAGTATTGTATGCAACATTGTTTAACTGAGTCAAAAAATGCTCGTGGCGTCTTTAATAACAATTTTCGCCTCAAATTGTTACCCACGCCACTCACCTTTTTTGACCTCTCTTAAACAAGAGTTGCATAAAATACTATTATGCTCACATCGGGGAAGCTATAGTACTTAGGTTCCAGTCCGCGTATTTAAGAAATATTTTTTAAATGTGTAGCGTGTTTATGAACTAGTGTAATAACATTATGCTATAAAAAAATTAAACGTCACAGTTAAGAAAGTTGACATACAAACTATGTGTAAAAAGTATAGTACGCCAAATCTTATATTATTTTACCCTAAATTCGCAAATCAAGTAGTATCGTTGCATTTTTGGTATGTTGTTTAGACACCATAGGGCAGTGTAACATTTTGCAAGCATAACAAAAACTGTGCACTTTTTGAAACGTCGGTTGACAACCAAAACTCACTAAGTAACAGATACCTACTTGGAGTAGAGACCGTATCTCAGTGCTGATTCAATACTGACATAAGAGGCTGCTAAGAGTAGTGACAGTTTTTATAGTGAGTTTTGCTTGTCAGCCGACGAATGTTGTATCTCAAAATCTATGTAACTCACGGTGATGTAAGATAGCTCAAATGCTTTCAAATTTAATATTCTTTCTAAGTATTATAGCAATTAGTACCTATCAAAAAGATAATAGGTTTTTAATTAAACGTCAAAAACTGATTAATAGTTGACAAATATTTAAATAAACTGTACAGTTATAGTATTTTATGCAATAGTGGTATTATAAGGGGTCAAAAAATGCGAGCGGCGTAAGTTGACGTCGCGAGCATTTTTTGAACTAATAATACAACGTTGCATACTATACTTTTTCTACGACTAAGTCGCATAGCATACACAGAACTAATCATAATCAAATATCATACATTACTGAACGCCACACGTCTATTCCAGTTGTCACCAATAAACACGTAGGTATAGGTAGGTATGTATATAAACAAACTAAAATAATATTATTGCTGCACTCCCAAAAGGAGCAGGCAGAACATTAGAAATGAATAATAATAATAATGAAACAAATCACATTTTTTAGACACTGCACATTTGCACAAACTATGCGGATCGACTCAAGTCAAACCTATACATACAGAACTGGTGGCCGTCCACGAACTTCGAAATTCGCAAAAGTCGAGCATCCGTTTCTGTCACTTTAATAATAATCTTGTTGAAGTGACAGAGACAAATGATCGAAACTCAATTTCGAAGTTCGCGGTAGGACTTTCAACTGCTAGCGGAAAGCGGGAAGGTTTTTTTTTATGCAGCTGTCATTGTCTATGGATAAGTTTGCTTTTAAAACCGCGCCTAGTTGCCAGGGGTAAAAATAATTTTGCATAATATGAAATATTTTGTAATTGGTACAAAAATATATTATATCACATGATTAATTTAAAAAACAAAACCTTTCTTTTAAAATTCTATTTTAACCTAATATTATTTTAATTTATAATTATTGTAATAAGTAATCTGGTACTAATGTTGGTAGCAGTGTAAAAATTCGAAGATCGGAACAAATTCAACATGGCGTCTATCATAGGTGTGATGTGGCAGTCTGTGGTAGCACGCAGTACGTTTTTGAGTCTGTTCGGAAAGTGACGACGTCTGGCAGTGAGAGACGCCCATATATCTCACGTGTCTTCTCTTACCAAACAGCGCTACAACATTACGTTACCGGCTGAGAGTGCGTTTTTGAGAAATAGACTATAGACTTTTGACAGATGTAATAATGAATATCTTTACAATAGTGTGCGTAGCTATGTAACTACCAAAAAAAAGGTCAGGAGTAGAAAAAATATATTTATATTTCGAACGATTCAATATAACGCGTGGCCTTCTTAGTTGTCAATCGCTGCTGCAATTACGGTTTGGCTAAAAATCTGGATCTCAATCCTCGGCTTCAATAAAAGCCTGCATAATTTCAACACACTGTATATGTATAATACATACACAGCCACGACCAAGGAATAAATATGTGGAATAAATAAATACACAAATAATTTCCTCGCCTCGCCAGGATTTGAACCCGGAACCTACCAACTAGGCTACGGAGACTGAAATATACCATAACCTCTTGTCAAATTGGTCCAACTGTACTAGAAATATGTAACTTCTAATTTCGTTATACCCAAGTAATATCATTTACACACGGTGTTACGTCAGCATTCCGAAAGATTTTAATGCTGGATTCCTGACCATATTTAGAGTCTTTAATGTTACATAAAATTTCCTGGATTCGGCTTGGTTTCAGAGATAATCAACCTTCTTTCGAAATAAGTTTTTCGACGTAACTCGTCATTTAACTTCTTTTGGATTACAATGCTACCACAATGTGTTCTAATATTACCACACTTTTTGCCTGACAATCAAAAAATACGAATAGACTTGACGAAATAACCTCTACCTAAAAAAAACAATTGAAATAAATAATTTAAACAAATTGTTGTTATGATAAAAGTACTGGAAATGTTAAAAAGTATTCAAATCGGCCTAAAAAAAAAGAAAAAAACATTTTTTTTTTGGTGGAATTGGCATTAGGTCTTATAATATTTTTTGTTTATTTTGATGTCTATAGAATGCATAGTTAAAATCTTTCGCAATGCTCGCGTAACACCGTGTATAGAGTGTTTAAATTATGAATAGTTAAAATTGTCAGTTTCAATATGATATCACGATTTTTCAGGTGAATTGAAAAATTATAAGCTTTTGTTAGTTATCCTATTAAATTTTATTTATTTTGTATTTCTTAGGCCAATTATCAATAATTAGTTAGGTAGGTATTCACTGAAACCATATACAGGGTGTAAGTCTAATACGGGCGAAGCTCTTAACGGGTGTTAGTTTACGATATAACAAGTACATTCAAATGACTTTTACTTAAAATAAGAGCACCAAATTTTTCCATACAAAATAATTCGGCGCGCAATGTAGAGCAACCTACGCGAGCTAAACACTCGTTGACAGCTAATTTCAAAAGCAGATGACATAACTGCCATGTCAACAATAACAAATGTTCGTACCTACATTGCTGCTCCGATAAACTTAAAAAAATTCTGTGGGGTCATAATTAAGAATAATTAAAAAAAAACCATGTAATCCAAGATCACACTAATGAATCCCATGCCTGGTTTAATTGATCGCCCGTATTAGATTTACACACTGTATTTATACTATATGCTTAAAATAAATGTGGAAACACGTAAAGAGTTGAATAAATACATCAGAATTGGATCTCGTATCTTAATAATATTATAAATTAAAATTAGTAATATTTTAAAGTAAATCACAAATCGGAATCGAATAGTGTTTGATTTGTGTAATGCTGATGGCTCTTATAGTATTAACTTTTATTAAAATAAGGCGAGTACATTAGGAAATACACATTTTGTGCCTACGTTAATATATTGTCGATGGTCTTTTGAAACATTTACATACATCTAAAACTTAATTGAATAAAATGCCAGTTTTTTTAACTTAATCGAGTTTTTAAGTTCTTTGTATTAAAAATTTAAGTAGGTGCATACTCGTCCTTTCGATAGAGCAAGTATACAGTCGAGCTGTATACCTAAATACTAACTCACTTTCGTAATTTTGGCGGTTACATTCATTCATATTACAACGGACGAATTATGGTTTTATCATCTAACTTTCTTTAGTGCGTCATTATAATAATTACATTATTTTATTTGGTAGGATTATAGAAAAATAAAAGTATTAGACATAGACAAGGTTATAGAAGAAGTAAATATCAAATTCTTAAAATACCTAAGAAGATATTAAGAAAGATCTATTACATTTTGAAACTTCGTTCTTCTGGGAGCGTGGTATTTCATTTATATGTAGTGAACCGGAATCCAATGGCAATCAATACAATATAGAACTAAATCGCGTAAAGTTACTTTAAATATTATCCTTCTACGTGATGCTTCGGGTATGAAATTATATACACCCGTGATCGCAGGCTGAATCTAATATCAATACAGGGTGGAACGGAATGACGATCTTTTCCGCTACCGACCGAGTCTATCAACCATTACGATGAACTTTCAACATCGAAAACGTACATGGAAAATTGACTTTTCCATACTATTGAGCTCTAACTAATCAGTGACTTTGTATGAGGGGTTAATTTTTTTTAAAGATATTTCGATGTTGGTCCCATACTGAAAGTTCATCGTAATGGTTGGTAGACTCGGTCGGTAGCGGCAAAGATCGTCGTTCCGTTCCACCCTGTATAATTCAATACAGAATAGTGTCTGACAGAAGTTTAGGTTTCGGCAAAAAATCATGCTTCGCTTGGACATTAATTAAAATTTTCGCCCCCGATACTGTTTCAATAAGTGTTAATACTATGCCGATCAGGATAATCTCATAGAACTCCTATAACACTGACATGCATTGTGTGACCGAAAACATTGTGCTCCTATTCCTATGCCGACGATACACAAAGGGTTATGTAAAGTTTTCTGAGGGTATGAATATTATATTTTTGCCTGATATCCGTCGTCTTGCGTCTCTTTTATTTTTACATCCTATAATTTGTTAACAATCTTATTTTAAGTGACATTTGTGCAGTTTTATGGATGTATAGAGCCCATTAATGCTTACGTCCGTAAGAAGTACAATCAAGGGCATAAATATATATACATTTTTAGTCCTTATTCCCCAGATATAAGTAATAAAGTGTAGAGTTATTTATGCCCTTGACGGTACCTAAAATAAATAGAAAACAAAAATGAATGAATGACGCGAGTGACATTAACGTTGACAGTTTTTTTTTTCTATTTCATTGTATAGTTCGGGAAATATTATTTGACCGACTCTTATCTTACTTACGACCTTTTGCTTCGCATTATTAACAATAGAAAGGCGCTAGACTGCTGATTGTCTAGTAAGTGTTAACGCAAAACTAAAGGTCGTAAGTAAGATAACAGTCGGTCAAATAATATTTCCCGAACTATACTGATTGCGGACTTGAACGCATTAGGGTCTATTCATCCAAAAAACTGCACAAATGTCACCTCACTAACTTAAAAAAAATTAATAACAATTAATAGGAAATAAAAATAAAAGAGACGCATTTTATAAAGCCTTAATACGACGGCTATCAGATAAAAATATACTATACATAGCTTCGGGTAACTTTACATAGCCAATGGTGTCAAAAATGTTCGTATTTCTATGCCTCTGGCATAGGAGTAACACACCACACGTATGGATTAAATGAAACAAAATTTGAGTTTCAGTTTCAATATAGTGAATCCCTAAAATGTAGGTATCGATTTTCTTTATTTGATTCACATACATAAGTCTACATCACGTTTCAACAGTATAGCTCTTATAGTTATGGAAATAAGTGGCTTTGGCGTACGGACGGACAAACAGACTTTGGCAATGGAACCCTAAAATCCCGATAATAGCGAAGCACTTCATCTGTACACACACAGGCGATTTTTACGATAAAAATATAATAAGTCCTTTCTGGGGTGTCAAACTACCTCTATACCAAATTTCAACAAAATCGGTCCAGCAGTTTTAACATGAAGAGGTAACCGACAGATAGTTACTTTCGCATTTAGAATATTTGTATGTACTTGATATATTATAAATCTCTTGTCTACTCGTATAATTCAATACTTAATGTAAAAATACAAATGCTTATCTCGGTTTATCACGCATCCACCTGATATCCAGTTTTACATTGCAATGTGCGTATTTTATTTCGTGAACAAAAACACTAAAAATTAAATGAATATTAAATTCAAGATCCAACTATACACTTAAGGTTGCCACTTGCCATCCGTCCGAGTTTCCCCGGAATTGCCCGGGCTTATAACTGTATAGCGTTGGACCAGAAACTTTGACCACACAGCCCACTTCATCATAACCTTTATAATGTGCTTGTTTTATATTTTAATATGTTTTTCAGATGCGTCATACAAAAGCACTTGGTCTACACATGCATCGTCGCAAGGATCTCAAGGTAGGGTCTTTAGATGTAGCATGTTCCGTACCTACAAAACTAAAAAGAGCTATTAATTACTTTAGGGCTTGTCCATTAATCACGTCATACTGTATAGGGGGATGGGGGGGTCAAGAAAAAATCACCAATTATCACCATAGGGGAGGGGGGGGTCATCAGACAAATCACGTGTAATTTTTTGTTACTCTCGAATCTGCTGAACAGCATTATAGCCAGTAAAAAAATCTTTACTTTTTTATAAAATACTTTTTAAATACTAAGTTTTAAAACTTCGCGATCATTTAGCTCGTAGTTGGCAAACAAGTACGTAAATTCAAGTGTTATTAAAAGGACTACTTCAGTTGGCAAAAAAATACACGTGATATTGGCTAGGGGGGGGGTCCTGAAAATATCACCAAATATCACCATGGGGGCTGGGGGGGTTTAAAACATACCAAAATCGTATGACGTGATTAATGGACAAGCCCTTATTACTCGTAAATCTTCTCGAATTTTTATTTTTCCTTTTCAATGCCTATACCTACTCGAATAGAGACCAATTATATTATAATGCACTTATAATATTTGAAATCAAAGCATATAAATTATGTTCAGTATTTTCATCACATAATTATGTGTACCCATATCTAAAATGAATAAACACTGCGGGCGCCATATAACCGAAAGACTTTAGGGGTGTATTCCCAGTGGCTCCCATATTCTTAACTGTCTCCTAACTTAGCAAGCCGATAACTATCATTTGTGTCTTAAATACATATTGTTAAGACCGAAAGGGCTTACGATACTTATGGGTTTATATATTTTTTATACTTTTTTTAAGATTTGGAAATAAAAATTGTAAGTATCTATAAAGATATGAAACCAATTAGTTGAGACCAATCGGTTAATGTTAGCTAACAACACTTCCCGCATAAGCACTTGCGTATTACGGTAAGTGTTTTAGCGCTTATCATAAATACATCCTCTTAGTCGTGTATTAGTAGTGTGAACAAGGAATATTCGTAATTTATTCTTACGGACAGCCACAAAATGTAAATACAATCCAAACTTAACAATTCTCAAAATGTTGCTTAGCAATTCTAGTTCGTTCACTCGTAAAACGCGTAACCATGTCATGTACAATTTTTTGTACTGCGTAAAAATCAAAACAATAGCCCCTAAAATTATAACACGCGAGTGTGGAAGCCGCGCGGCGCGCGCGCGCTCGGCACGTGCCGCCCCGGCGCAACAATACCCACCTAATTCTTTGATTGACACTTACAATATTTCGGTAAGTGATGCAATATTTTGATGATTATCATCATATAGCGCAGCGAGCGGAGCAAAGGGACTCCATTATCGCATCGCATGCTTCACTCGGCACGCATTGTCGCCGTTGCCGGCTCTCGACTTCGATATTTGTCCAAAATTCAATTGTAGATAATCGCGTTCAATTAATATTTTATAAAATATTACGAGTTGTGTGTCTTTAAAATTTATAATTTTATACCTCGTATCTGGACGAGTTCTTTTCTTTGGCAATAAATCAAATTAAACCTGAAGTTTAAATTGTCGATAACAGAATGTAGATACTAAGTGTTTTTAAGGTAAATACCCTGTATTCTGATCAGCAAATTAAATACTAACTAAAATATAATTAAACAGTTAAATCGGATATTATATTTGTAGTCACTATGCGCGACCTGTTTCGGAAAGCCCGTGTACCGCGATAGTTAAAATTATATAGCTAAATATGTACCCAACAATTCATTAAATAATTGACCCCATGTTAAGCAGCATCCAGGGATATGAATAAAGTAATGATGAGTAGTTATAGTCCCTGCGAGACTGTGGCGTCAACCCGTGACGACTTAATGCCGCGCAAAAGTTGTAAATGATTTAGTCGCCGCACCCCGGGGACCGATAATAGTAGAGGTCGATCCTTAAACTGCTCTATAATATAACGATAAATATTATATTACTGTGAACTATCTGGTTCTTGTGTAAGTATACTTAGATGCAAGCGTTCCTCGTATGCATAATTGCATAATGTATTTGTAGATACGAATAACCGTTTAGTAAAGGACCCCGGGCCTAAAGTATGGAAAATGTGGTTTCAGTCAAATCTTCTGAAATTTTGATATGTTATAGATTTCAGTGCCCTGAACAAAAAACTCTATGGGTGCTACCACGGTTTCCGGGTCCCTTTCCATGTTCTGCTCGATTTTGTACCAGATAACAAAGTAGTACTTAGTTCTACTTCGGGTCTATTTATTTAAACAATTGACATTAGTTTGAACCTTTTTTGTGATAATGCTGGTTAGTTAAAGACATAAAAAGTCTACAATGCCGGCTGAGTTCAGCAATCGGCCACAATTAATACACACACGGGACTCGTTGTTGAACTCAGCCGGCATATTGTTAATAGATTCTCTAAACGAAATAGCAGATTGAATTTTTTCTTCGTTGTTTTCTGTAGGTATCCGCCGCAGTGCACGGAAAACAACAGCATTATTACATACGAAGCAATGCCCTCTATTTAAAAGTAGCGCCATATTTTCTAATGTTTGAATGAGTTCATATTTTACATTGTTAAGTAAGTAGGTATATTAAAGAATCACACATTTAGCTATAAACGATAAGTCAATCACGTGCGTATGAAGTTGATATTGTATATAGACGTTTAAATGTCTTTAACTAACCAGCTTTATCACGAAAAAGTTTCAAACTAATGTCAATTGTTTAAATAAATAGACCCGAAGTAGAACTAAGTACTACTTTGTTATCTGGTACAAAATCGAGCAGAACATGGAAAGGGACCCGGAAACCGTGGTAGCACCCATAGATTTTTTGTTCAGGGCACTATCTGAATCTATAACATATAAAAATTTCAGAAGATTTGACTGAAACCACATTTTCCATACTTTAGGCCCGGGGTCCTTTGAAATGTGTTCAAGTTTAGACCCATCTATTGCAAAAAAGGCACATAAATATCTAAGGGCTTCAATGAAATCGAAATTTAACTTCATATATTTGTTTCTTCAATTTAACTTTCGTAACACGACGCAAACAATCGTAAATTTTCAATCGTTTTTATTATAGTTGACTATATACCTACATTTTTATTGCCATAAACCCTAATAAACTCAAAAAAATATATGCCTGATGAAGACCAAATAACAAGTCTAGCAGCGAAGTATGTGCAAATTGTACAATGTCGTTTAGAAGTCATTGTCAGTCGGAAAAACAAAAGTAGGGTTGTAGACCCGGGATCCTAGGTGTACCGTTTATTGTATTATTCTAAAACTTGTACACGACTTACTTAACTTTAGGAATGTCCACCGAAAACCAAGTACATAAATCTTACAATGACCGATATAACATTTACTTACTTTCTAGAATAATAGTAGGTATGCATATTGGAGTTCTTCGATATAATTTTATAATACAAAATTAAAGTACTCGTAGCAATTTAAGAATATGTACCTATAAATAGACAAATCTATCGACGTTAGAATAGTCCCCCAAAGCAGTGAGCCCCACAGCGCTGCTCCCCCTGCAGTCACGATATGAACTAAAATTAACTGACCTATAGCATTATTTAAAACTAAACGGTGCTTATTTGCCGAGATTGAGGTGGTGCGCTAATGCATTACACGTTAATGTTTATTACATCATTCACAGGGAAGACGAATAATTCGAGTTCCATTTTCGAAGATTTTGTTACTTGTATTTTTATTCGAAAAGGTTACCTAATCATCATCGATTACTATTTATTTGGTACGACATTTACGTCGTATGTTTCACATTACTGGTAGAAATACATAGGTAATTTAAATAGGTATCATTCAATGCTTCATATAAATATTTTTTATACATTTCGCTCCCGTGGTTACATTGAAAATGAGAAGCCAGCTATGGCGGCAAAAATTAGCTAAAAGTGGCTTTCATCCTCAAGTCTCCGTCTTGCTTACCCTTACAAACAAGTTAAGCAGTAGAGGAAGATGCAACACAAGGAAAATCGCCGGAGGCGCTCGGAGGGAAACTTTGAGCACCCCATTGTTTTGCATTCTCTGAAGCGCAAACGCGGAGAATATTATACGTGAGCAGAAGAGCTCGGATAAAAAGCGATTTCATTTCGTTCCATTTAAACGTAAGTGCCAAACGAATTTAAATGTGATTTCGGTGTAAAATTAGCAAAATATACCTATTCGAAATGCTGTGATGTTTTTAGAGGTTATAGCTAAACTGAACAATAAGTAAGGTAAGGTTGTCATTTAAACTTCAGGTAATAACGCCATACCTCATGAAGCAAATTATACCTACCTATATAACTTATATCTAAAAAACAATATAATTGATAAACCTACTAGTACCGATAGTTTTAATAAAATATCAGTAGACATATAATTTTACACTAAATAGGGTCATAGCTTTGTGGTGGATTTGATTACTGCCGGCGTGTTTGCGCGGCGCGTTCCAGTCGTCGCCTTTGACAAATAGTTTTGGCACGAGCAACCTTTGATCTTGCGTAATGAGAATTTAATTTGTGGTGGTGACGGGCCCTCACACCGGCTTAAATTTGTATTTTTAAGGGGACACCACGGCTTCCGATTGTTTGCTGTTTGCAGTCACGCCTTAAAACAACTTTCGGTCAGATTTAAAACTTTGATGTGCTTTTTGGTATATTGATAGGCACCGACGAGAAGTTTCCGAAATTGAAAATATTCTCGTGAAAACATTGAACTCTTGGTATTGTTCTCCGAACATTTAGGTATTATTACTAAGTCTTAGTGCCAATTCTATGACACTTGAAGTCAAAGGACGCGATCGTCAAATATTGGCGTAATAAAATTTAAAGTTTAAGTATTATTAGCTATTGTAATATCCAACAATTTTACTAGGAATTCTCATGTAAGTTGCCACTAACAAAATTTTTTCTCAGTTTAAGTCTTGAACTGAAATATTTTTTTCAACGGCAACTTGTATGATCATTCTCAGAAATTTTAGGCTATTTTGATAATCTCCTGCAATTTGTAAGTACATTATTACTACACTGTGCAATAATTAGCAATTTTAGCTTTTTGATTTAATCAACAAATCGAGAGCGAATTCGCAACGAAGAAAATTTTACAATTCCTAAAAAATATAATAAGTATTATAAGGAATCTGCCGATGAAACACTATACACATTGAAGATAGTGGATAGTGCTTTTACGGTGCGCCGTTATCAGAAGTAGTGTTGTATTTCGCATGATTGATGCCTATGTCGTGTGGAGAACGCTTTGGAGGGATTCGACTTTACTATTTGACAACTAGTCATATTGGAAATTTAGTGACATTGCTAACGTCCATATCAACAATAAAACAATAATTCATACTATTTTTGTCCTTAAATATAATTTGTTGTTTATAATTTTCGGGATATGTACAATTGTACACTACCAATTGGAACCATAGGCCACTCTAAAACCAAGTCAAAATGACAAGTAGTGAGAGATTTCTTACAATTTGATTTATAAAGTTATTGTGACATAGTTCCTGAGTCAACAAAACAGTGGTGGAATAAAGTGAACTATGAATGTTCAGTGGTAATAATATCGAAAAGTAATAAGATCACATTTTTGTTGACTGTACCTACCTATCCTAAATAATCTAATGTATGTTATAAATAAATTAAATTATAATCTCAGTTTTCAAGGACTCATTTCATCATAAGATTACACCTAACATAAGAACATTATACTCACCCATATCTTAGAGACAAAACTAATACAACTTCACACACCCTTAAAATCAAAGACGCGAGAAACGCAGAATCAAAAACACCCAAATCAAAAGTGCCATCCAGCATGTTGCTCTAACACTAACAATGCGTGAAATCTGATTGCAGACTTCAAAGAGACAATCTAATTCTTCCACGCACATTGACAATCTCAAATCTACCCTCTGGTCCTGAAAACACGGCGCAATTTGCTATATCTCGTGATCCCTTGTAGCTAGAGGCATTGTTCACAAACGGCCAATGCTATATAAGAATAGTTTAAGATTATTCGATGATTAATCAAACGACATTTCCAATTTATATACCACTAACAATTATCCTCTTACTAAATACTGCTCGATATTATTTTTGTAGCTTTAGTGTAATATAAAATCTGTACACCACATCTACATATATCTGTCACAATCTGTAAGGCATGGTTGACGAGCAAGTAAAGTAGAATCCATTTCGCGCGAGTCTTTATACAATTATACATGTATTGTAATAATGACCAAAATTACATAACTCTACCATTATATTGCAAATAATATAGTGCAGTACCTAACCAATTGTTCTGCTATCTAAATAGGTATTCTACTCGAACAAGTTCGTCCAGAGCTATTGTTTGCCAACTTGCTCACAACGCTCCATTCTATGTACGGAGTTTGGAGTATGATTTAAGCCGAACTAGGTCGCGTTTAGATAAAACTATTACTATGACTTCATTTCGAATTCGATTTATGCAATAGTATTTCTACTATTGTATGTATAGTTAGTACAGGTTATGGAGATTTGGTTGTCTCCGTAAGGTGCATTCAGACCAAACGAGCATTCGCTATTCTAACTAGGGCTCTCGGTCGTGTCCGGGTTTCGTGTACCCGTTTCCGTGTACCCGTTTCTTTGCTACCGGGAAACGGGTTTCTTACCCGTTGGGAACGTTTAATTAGGAACCGTGTAATTAAGACACGGATACCCGAGTACCTGTGTCTGATCCGCCCTCAATGTGTAGTGGCAGTGGCAATCTAAAATATAGGTACGATTTTATATTTGAACAAAGTATTGAACCGCATTTAACCTGCAACAAAATAAATTTCTAGCAGCGTAATTCGTAAAAAACTGCGAATTTTTCGGTAGGTATTGTTTTGTTTCAGACTTTTTACTAATAAAAACATAGGTTTTTCGAATATTCAATTGTAATGGATCCGCAAAACTCAAGCTTGGAAAAGTTTCTAAGTGGATCCGCGGACCCGCGCTTGGAAACGTTTCTAAGTTGGAAACGTTTCTTGGCGTTTCGTGTCGTTCGGGTTCTTAGTACCGCCGGTGCTAAGGATACGTGTACACGTGTCTGCGGGTAACACGGATACCGGGAGCCCTAATTCTAACCCCCTACTCTACGAAATTCGATAGTTAGACAAAACGTGATTCGTTGATTTCGTAGAGTGGGGGATAGAATAGCAAATGCTCGTTTGGTCTGAATGCACCTATAGTGAAAGTTGCTCTGCGTGGCCGTCCTTGTTCACTCTTCATACATGAGCCAAACATCATTCCGTATAAAAAATTACTAGACATATCAAATAATTATATAAATCTTTTATTTATGTGACATTTTACAATGGACCGAGTAACGGTATACCTAACTGTAAAGCACACCAACAAAATTCTCTCTTGTAACTTACTGTGTTCAAGCGTTAATCTTTTATCGTGCCACGCGTCACTCTCATACTTATTAGAACGTGACGGCAACGACGACAAACGATTAAACACGGGACCACCATAAATCTGATTTTGATTATTAGTCGCTTGGTTGTCATACACTTGAGGATGGTTAAATTGGTTAAAATATATCTCGTTCAGTGTGAACCTGAAGCAACGATCACTAGTCATTTCATATTTATCTTAAATTCAGTCATCGCAATCAGGCTCAAAACGTAGATTTAATAATTAGATAAAATAGTCGTTTTTCATCGACACTGACACCGTGATTGATGCATCTTATGTCAATGTTCAATCCATCCCAGTGATCGTTGTTGGCAATATACTTCAATATAATATATTTAACCGATTTTGATAGGTGCTGACATTTTTCATCTACAATTATTATTATATTTACGAGTATACTATTACAGTGGTAATATATTGGTATTATCAACAAAGTAAAATTGCGAATGATTACATAATGGCAGTAACGAAATCCGAGTGACCCGTGGCATTCCAGTCACCACAATGAGAACCATGATCGACATGTTGCTTCCCTGTCACACTTGTGTACGAAGTAGCAAGTGCAACAGAGATACAACATGTTAATCAAAGTTCGCGGTAGGCCGAAAATACACCTGGTTTTCTGCACTTGTAATGCAAGTGCACCGATGTAATTCCAGTGTTATACTAGTAAGTACAGTTAAGACCGAAGCATAGAGGCATGTAAAGTACAAAATATTTGTGTACGGAACCTAATATTATAAGGTCGTGTATACCTACATTTTTTTTTCACTCTTTAATTTTTAGACTGGACTAAAGGTATATATTATAAATACGACTTTTATGAGCGAAAACTTACAGTACGTTTTTATCACATTACCTTGTATAAGTTTATAAACTAGGTATATTTAATAGAAATATCCCCTTCATTATAATACCAGTGTACCTCTAAATAAGTACACAACATTAACTGTATATTGTGCTGTTACAGGCTATGGCACCAACTCGCTGTCCGCGATGTCGAAGTCCTCACTCGACGCGCACACGCATCTCCGTCAACCTGGTGAGTGCACTGAACTATTCATTCAAATCATATGACGCACTACTTCATAAAAAAAATACATCTGCTAAGTTAAACTGAACATACAACTATCCAACATTTACGATTACGACGTTACTCTTTTGGTTTCAAATACAAGCCTTTTTTAAGGAGGTGCCTATACGCTAGACAGCAAGGACATGTTGCTACGCGCTACGACTGGCTACGCGGCGTAGCGTGGGTCGAAAATAGGTTTATACGCGTTATACATTGATTTAAATTACTTAGATTTATTTTTTAATATCTCCCGTGCGTAGTCGTAATAATGTACTTAATATATGTATGTCAATAAATTATGAATTTTCCTATCAATTTAGGTACTACACTTGTTGTACAGTGCATCCTGAACATCCATTTCGATAATCTCTACGTAATATTTGGTAAGACGTTACGTTAGACAAGTCGGAATACCTAACGAACTATAAATTTTGTTCAGCCATTAGCTATGGTCGAGCGGGGGCGCGGGTCGCGGGTCACGGGGTGCGGGGCGCTCGCCAAACACTCACTGTTTGTTGTCCACGGTCAGTTACCCAGGGCACATAAAAGCTTATTTGTGTCTCGACTTTATTGTGTCCAAACATATTCTTTTCGACCCGGACGCGGGTCGCAGCTTGTGAAGGGCCTGACTTTCGATGTAAACTGTGAACGAAATTCGTAGGTTTGGCGAATAAAATAATATACTGCTCCATAATGCCCAACAATGTAAAAGAATTTGAAATAATAACTTGGGTATGTTACTCGTACGTCTGTCCTTTATTATTATGCGTTCTGTATCTTATTGTGACGCTTCGATTGACGTACCTTGTGACGCTATTTTATACATACAGCGTATATTAAAAAATATACGTACGAATACGTACTATATTAACTCAAACTGTAATCAAACGTAGGTTTTAATCCGATATTGCAAGTTAATTATTAAGTCAGTTTTAGCCAAAAAAGCCATATTTTATAAATTTGTTAATTAGCAATTATTTTACTTATTTATTGAATCATAAGTAACAATTAATACATCTCAGTTGAGACATAGAAGAAAGGGCTAACTATTTACAGTTGCGACAAAAATTGTTGTAGTCAAGTCGTGATGTACATGCTGCGACATTTTTGATGAAAAAAAAAAGAATTTTCAATGAAACAAATGAAGTTACAATCTTTGGTATTTAGGGGATTCGGACTATATTATTATATATTTATTACCTAGTTCATCCGTTCAATTATTTACATAAAGGAAGATGCTACATTTCAATATATTAGTAAATAGAAAGAAGAAAGATTGATCAGCCACTAAATGCTCATAAGGCAACTAACGAAGAGGTATCTCATTGAACCACATCCCTGAGAGCCATCGAACTAAGGGCGGCGATACGTGACGGGGTTTCTTATGAGCTTTATTTCGATTTTAATCCTTCAATGCTGTTTGCACCTGAGTTATAATATCGAAGTCAACGATTAAACTTAGCTATTTTGATTCGATGTCTTTGAAAGTATATTTTTCTTGAAACCATTACGCCTCTTAGCTTCGGTGGAATCAAGAATAGGCCAACATTATTTATTATTGAAGAACAAAGATTTCTTTGTTCTTCAATAATAAATAATGTTTTTGTGGTGTTACTCAAGTAAAACCAAAAAGTCCAAGTACCAAAAAGTTTAACAGTATAATTATAAAATATGGTCTCCTATTAGACGCCGTACGTCATTATACCTATGATTTGTAATGTTTTGTTGACCTTCCCCGATTTGAGAAATTTAAAGATCTTCCCAGTGGCATCATCATGTTTAGACACAATTGGTATAAATGAGTAGGTATGTTATTAGTGTCATAACAAGTACATTATTTACGGAATTTATTCGATACAATAGTCTAGTCGCTCCAGGCCATCCTTTAACAAAAAAGCTTCAAAATGCGGCAAGAATTTATTTTTGCGTAACAGAAGGATAGGAAAAACAAATCGTTCTTGTTTATGGATCTATTTGATGTTTCGTTGAGCTATTCGAATGTAAAATGTGGCCTGATTGCTCAAAGAAATGTAGGGCAACTATGTTTTTTTAGATCAAATGTTTGTTTGTTGTAGGGTCACAGATTGTAGATGTAGATGTCTGCTTTACTAACTAGTTATCTATACAAAATAGGTAACCCTACATAATGTAAGTACCTATGAAATCTCGTAAGCACGTTTCTTAAAGTTTAATTCCGTTATGGGTGTTTTTGTTATTTACATAGGTTACGTATTTAGTAAGTTCCTAAGCATGTAATTTCAAAATGTTCATCGTAGTTCAAAAAAAGTGTTCCGAAGTTCTCGTGTAAAAAAAACAATTCAAATAGTATCTAACAGAGAAGAGGACCTATCAAACTTAAAGCAAAAGGAAAGGCGACTTTTTTGGAATTTACAAATAAGTAAATTAGTGCGATGTTTTAAATTATAACGTGTTTTTTATTAAGAAAAGCAGCGCAAAATGGAGACGGGCGGAGAGTGGCGCGGGTGGCACGGGCTCGATTTCATTAGAAAACATTGGTGTTTGCCCGCGTGTCAGACGCGTGTCTGCCAGCGACCGCAGGGGTCACGGACTCGGGTTATACGGTGCTGCAGGGGGCAGCTCTGATTTTCGTCTTTTGCTGAGCAAAGACGTTCGATTTAATGACGAAGAAGTTAATAATATAACGCCGAATTGTCTGCTTTTAATTTTTTTATAACATGGTGCTGGGTAGTTATTACTCGTGGGATATTAGAATCACTATATTATAAGTTCAGTTGGGAAAAAGTGAACATTTGCATGTGAAATTAGTATTCAAGAAGCCAAATGTAGGTAATCGATAACTCTGATCCTAAACGAAAACATATACCATTCCCTCAGAAATTCGATAAAAAATTTGCCTATTTGTGACAAGGTTACCGTCCAATGTCTGATTTATGTTCGATAAATTTTCATGATCGGTAGATATCAGTTGAATAGTAGTAAATCAAATGGAAGACGCTCCAAAGCATAGAATAGTGACAAAAATCGTATGCGTGTCTATAACGCAGTATGGCATGGAATGCTAACACCACAATATCTTTTCCTAGTTACGGGAGTTACCTTCCCTGTCAATATCCATCACCTTGACACCCCTGCAATGCCAATCTGACACGAGCTTTAATTGCTCCTATCCCATATAAAATAATATTATTAGAAAAAATGTTTGAACAACGTTTGATCAGACCCACCCAAAGACCTGACAAGGCAAACAACTCATGCAAACAAGGGAGTAAAAAACCCAAGGAAATCAAAACGCTATTTCCACAGGCGTGCGTTAAGGATAACATTGTTTAGAGGTGTGTGTGCCTGTGTAGTAATATTGTTGTAAATATAGATTTCCTCTTGTATTATTTTAATATTAAGTAAGCATTAAGCAACAAAATTCACATCACACCTTACACAAAGCGACCTAATCCCACGGTAAGCTCAATGAAGTGGGTAACTTGTAATGCTGGTACCAAGCTACGATATATAATACATCTAGATACTTAAATACATAGCCAGCTACGACCAAGTGAAACGTAAAAAGTAAACTTTGCTGAAAATATCTGTTAGTCAATAGATAAGCAGCTTTTATGAAAAAAAAAATTATTTTCGAAAATCTTGTTGACGAATATCTCTTCTTTATGATTCAAAGATACAGTGGACTCCTTATTTGTCACAAGTAATAGAAAACCAGCTCCCAACATCTCGGTCGATACTGATAGATCGCAGAAAACAATTACTAACCAATAATCATATGTCTTAACAAATAGAAATGTCAAAATATATCTGCGGGGAGACTTTATTGAATCCGAGATTGGGGCACGGCGAATCGCAATCAAATAGCTAATGCTACAGGGGCCTCGAAATTGCACTAACGACTACGACTAGGGGACTACCCGGCAGTAATGTACTGAAATCGATTAATTATCCTTTTATTATTATTTTATGGCCTCCACTAGGACTGCTTCATTGTCTGCCAGACAGTATTTTACTCTCGGAATCGTCTTGTGCTGATTCAGTACCACATACATTTTAATTACTGCTCTGAAAAGAATAACAGTCAAGGAGCGTAAATAAGTATGCATACTAGTATACCGTATGTAAATCTAATACGGGCGATAAATTAAACCAGGTATGGGATTCATTAGTGTAATCAAGGATTACAAGATTTTTTTTAGTTACACTTAATAATGACTCACAGATTTTTTTTTACAATTTTCGGAGCAACATTGTAGGTACGAACATTTGTTAATATTGATATGGTAGTGTCATTTGCTTTAAAAATTAGCTGTCAACGAGCGTAGGTACCTATTTATTTCGTACTTTTATATTCGTACGAATAATTTTGTGGCTTTAATTTTAAGTAAAAGTCATCTAAATGTACTTATTATGCCCTAAAGTAACCCCCGTTAAAAGCTTCGCCCTTATTATACTTACACCCTGTAGATATTTTATGGTCTTGGATATTAAACATATTATGCATTTGTTTTGCAACGTAGGTAGTACGTACAGTTATTTTTTCGTTAAATTCCTTAAAGCGATAGAATGTTTAAGCAAGCATATTTTTAGTTTCTTTATAAACTTGAAAGTCAATAATAATAAAATAATTAGGTATGTTAGTTTAAAAAATTTAAATATTTCAGGGTATGCGACCTTACGAGGAGATTTTGTTTATTTAATCATATTTTTAAACCCGATTGCGAAGTAACTCAAATTACCAGCAAAAGTGACCAACATTATTATTGATCGACGGATGTCCATGGTGGTGTCATAATTGGAATACAAATTCGCTCTTTGACGCCGCCGGGAGGGCCGTGATTTGGCCTTTTGTGCGTCACGCGTTAAACTCCTTCAAGCCTCTAGCTACACCCTACCACGGTGCGTTAGCAAAAATGAAAACGCGATGTAAACTCGTAAGCCTTAGAGTCTTTTTCGGCTTAACGTCACGCATGACTGGCGATTTTAGGTTTAATGCTTAAGTAATAAGAACGATTTTGATGTTGACGAAAAATACCATTCCGGTGGTCGGGTTTGACGGTCGTTACATAAGGTACTTTATTGCGTGCATATAAAGCTTAATTCGCTTTGTGCGTGATGGAAGTGTGTTCTATCAGCGAGATTAGTGCTGGTAATGGACGCATAATTACAGTAGAAAAGGCTAACATCGTAAGGTTCATTTGGTGTGCAGCAATCACTTCTCCATAAAGGGGTTCAGCTCGGGCGCGATTCGCTTGATTCACTTATCAACAAACATCATATAATCTAGTACAGAGTATCACAATGACACATTTTTATCAAAAACATTGTCCAAATGAAATTCGACGCGAAGAATATTTAGTATGTACTAGCTAACTTGACTCTTGCAAAATTAGAATTGCCTGTTTATTTATACAACATTTTGAAGCTTTTAAAAAGTTAGCTGACTTTTCCATGCCAAATATCGTAATTATTTTACTAGTAAGAATATTGATTTAGGTACAGTAGCTTGGTAGGACAGCAAACATCGAGGGAGCCATGTTTGCCATGGGAATGTATTGCGGAGCTCGCGCGGGGAAGCGACGGAGCATGCCACGCAGCGGGAGACTTATTGTTCGACAGACTCGCTGAACAATACGACACATCGTTGTGTCTAGATAACCCAAAACAAAAACAGTTGGTGTAAAATATGATACAGAACTATTCTATCTATTATTATCTTGATAACTTTTAGTGTCTTTTAAATTCTACAACACCTACATACTTAATTAATATAATTATGTATTTATAAATAAGTATTTATTCCGTGTCGTAGTTTGGTACACACTACATAAATAACGGTTTCCATTTTGTTCCCGTTTTAATTATGGAATTGAAAGCTACTACGAACGCAGAACACGACTAGGATTCTTTGTTGGCTAAGTAAAACACAGTTCCTAACGTAGGTAGGTCCTTATTTACGAGTAAACCAGATATGTGCTCATCCAAATATAATTTTGACAAGTCTAACGGAAACTCATTCAAGCAAATACACGAAAACAATCATAGCGGAGCATAACTCGAAACAGAAGGCCGGGCCGTTCGTCCTACCAATTTCGATAGCAAATTGAAAACGTAATCACTTTCCAGAATTCTATTTGCGAGTTCACGGGATATAACTTGATTTGTGACGTTATGTACAGGTGTCGAATAGATTTTTATTACAAATAACTTCTATGTTGATTTTGAATAGTTAAAAAAGAAATAGACTTTTGCAGTTAAGTAATTATGTTCTTGAGTGGAGTGGGAAATAGCTAAAAAGACTAAAAAAGTAGTTTTTCTTTGTTTACCATAGGTTCAATAAATTCAATGCACAAAGTGCAAAAGTTAGCCTGCAATTCATATAAAAAAAACTATAAGGGTTCCGTTTTTGCCATCTTGGTTACGGAACCCTAAAAATACTGAGGAAAACCTCTACGCGTTGGTTTCAAAGCACAGTCTAGGTACCTAATCAGTTTTCTGTGTCGGCTAATGGGTCGATTGCAAAAAAAACATAGCTTGTTTTCACTATAGAAATTTAAGTAAGTCTTTAGTGAAAAGAAAACATTACGTCCCATTGTTGTATTACTTAGTTAATACCTATACAGTTTGTAATGAATGACTAACTATCGCAACACAGTTGAAACAATAGTTTTTGTTTTAATTAAACCCTTAACTGGGTTATTGTCAGTAGGAAAAACAAAAGTTGTCCACTCGGTGGTCAAAAGTTAACAGTTTGTATAAATCTTTGTTACGATTTTTTTGCATAGGGCTGTAGACCGGCGAACCTAGTTGTACCGTCAATTGATTTATCCCAAAATTAGTACAGCAATTTCTTAACTTTCGGTATGCCCACCGAAAAGACGATAACTTAAATCTGACAGTGACCCACCTCTGTACATTTTTTTTGGAATCGACCCTAATTCTGCGTAGTAGCGATATTCAACTACACTCGGCTCGATCCTAGTGCTAAATTCTTCCTATTTGGTCATTGACATAAGGGTTCGATTTCATGTCCATATAATACAATGATAGCGAGACTGCATTCACATAGATTTAAAGGACATGTTCACAGGAGTCCTACTTGCGCGATACTCATTGTGAACGATGAAGGCGACAAGAAAATGTATCTCGCACGTTAGCAAATTGAAACAGCGGCAATCGGTGACAATATTCTGATAGATCTTCTCAGCCATTCTTACTTGTGATAGGAGCTCCGAGAATCCGCTTGTCGGCTACGCTTGCAATTCGCTCCCACATAAAAGTAGTCATTTATCATAATCATCTCGATTATATCGCGCCTCGCCCCTCCAGCGGAGCCATTTAACCACCCTCGATTTAACTGTTATTGTGAACATTTTTGATTCCAAACGTGTCTTTTGTTAGAAGCTTAGTCACGGCTACGTTAGGCATTTTGAGTGGTTACAAATTCATTTTTTATCGAGCAAATGATGATTTGACAGCTCGATGATCACTATTCTTTCTTTTCTGTTAATTACTGGGGTTATTGATGTAATAATTTCTACTGGATGCTTTAAATATCTAACTCTGTAACGGATCTTTAAATTAGTTATTAAAGATATAAATTATAGGCACCCACTGTATTTTTTTCTGCTTATCTCTACACCGAGGCATTTATCTATTTATATCTACTTTATTCGATGGTCGACTATTTAGTAGGTAGTTCACCAAAGCGTATTTTTTGTATATTTGGTGCAGTAAAGTGTTTCAATAAAATTAACAATAGAATAGACGAAATGCGTTTGACAAATAGGTTATGGGGTGGATGAACGATATGATGGAGTGCGACGGTTTTTTTACATGAAATATACACCTAGATACCTACTTAGGTACCTAAATACTAGTAAACTAACTGTGTAATTTAAAGCAAACTTGCACTTATTTATCGTAGGTAACTAAGTGGTCTCAACATACCGCATTTTTCACTTATTTAGTCGTCAGCTAGCGGAATAGCGTAAAAAGAAAATTATTGTAATATGTACATTAGGAAAACTCGCGCCAGACAAGTTCGCGTGTACAAACACGTCATAATTAGCATGAGATGTCTACTAGCCGACAGCAACCAAAATGTAATATTAAATCATTTTTATGTGTACGATATGGGTATTATCAAACCGGAATCATAAAGAGATTCGAAAGTACTGCTGACACAACAAATGACATAACATTTACCAAGAAATGAGTTGTTTATAGATGTAGTGATTGATTAATTAATTTATTGCTTGTAAGTCTCTGCACTTAAACTATTAATATATTATGGCATAACTATGAATATATCCTACTTTGACTTATACCTACACTGTCGTGTCATAAGTACTTTCGAATCCCATTCTAATCACGGTTTGATAAATACTACATCCTTTGATTCCAAACGTGTCTTTTGTTAGAAGATTAGTCACGGCTGCGTTAGGCATTTTGAGTGGTTACAAATTCTTTTTTTATATATAGCAAATGATGATTTGATAGCTCGATGATCACTATTCTTTCTTTTCTGTTAATTACTGTTAAACCTTTGCAAATAAATGTACGATCACGTCATTGAATCCGTATCTGACAATAAAGCATTATATTATTAATTAATAATAGGTACTACTTTTCCGTAACTTTAAACGTATCCTATTCCTATTTTCAAATATCGTTGGTCAATCTTACACGAATCGAAGTCGGCTCATAGTAAGCTTAATTAGAGCTTAAATGAAATAGATACTCGTATACTGCCGTGCAATTCCTAAACCACAGTAACTCACAAAAGTCGATTTTGAGATAATAGCAAAAAACAGTTTTAAAGTTATATATTTTCCAAGATTTGATAGTTATTGAGATTTTATTTTGTCCAAAATGAAGTATTAAAATCATACAATATGATAAATTAAAAAATACGTGCTTGTGCATTTTCTAAAATTAAATATATGGTTTTTTCGAAATTCTGTGTTTGTACTGTGCTTTTAAAAACATGGAAAAATATAACAATTACTAATTAAGACACAGTAAAATGACCACTTACTGCACAAATTTTGCGTGCTTTATAGAGATAGGCAGCATTTTACAGGTTAAACTGCAGTAAAAGAGACTAGTGTACTGTAATTTAACTAGTATTTTGATTGAATTTTCGTGCTACGAACTTCATTCACAGCAGTAAAATATAGTTTTTTTTAAATAAAGTAATTAAAATACATCAAAACTTTGTAACAGCATTACATCATTTTATTATTAAAATATTCAAACACGCTTACCAAGTTTCATGCCAATGTGAGACACAGAAGGAAGTAAAAAACGATTTAAAAGTTACTCGGAAAACGCAGTTTATTTAGGGATTTGTCGTCAATAATACAAAAATTAGACAAAAATTAAGGTTTATTACCACATTTTCTTAAGCAATGAAATATCAATCAACTTTACGTACCATTATCGGTTGTAGTCATACCAAATGGCACATTATATTTAGCCTTACATTGATTTCAATGAGTAAGGTCACGACTGATTTTGGCGTAGCACTTCTACGATTAATTTTAATAACTATAATTTCTTACGTATTCGTGTCAGTTATAAATCAAAAAGAACTTTAGAATACTGTATATTATAATGCAAAACCCTATTAAAGAATAAATTGTCATTAATTATGATCTATTACTACAATAGTACTCCGCTCTACCTGCAATATATTTATGTATGACACGTTATAGGTTTTGAAATGTTTTTTTGGAGAAAACTAGGAAACAAATTTGCTTCGCTAAAGCACCCTGTTAATAAGATAAAGAAATGAAATCTCTTTAGTCATAATTCTAGAACCGCCGGCCGGTTTGTGGGGGCCTTTAATAAGGCCATGACAGACAGTGTTAAACAAACATCTTTACAGGATATTTCATAGGGGATGATTATTTAGAAAATAAATTATAATGTTCTTTTTTGTTCGGTAAATGTTTCCTTTTAATTTTTAGTGAAAGTTAATTGTTTTGATGTTAATTAACGTCCCTTAAATATCCATGACTAATTTAATAATAAGTACCGTATATATTTTATGTAGCAATTCATTGAAGAAATTATTAAGAATTTACATTTTATGTTATAGTATATATTTATATTTTATGTTTAGCTTTGAATTTAAACTATCATAAAGTAATTTTTTAAATGCATCTGAAATTACCGCATAAGAAACTTAAACCAAAAAGTATGTAGCAATCGTATCGAATCCCAAAACAGGTAAATTTCTATATACTCGATTATTGACCCGTATAATATTGGCGGTATTCGTATAATTGTCTTTTAAGAACCTAATAATTAGGTAATAATACCTTTATGTGTTTAACTATATAAGTTTTTATTCGGTTATCAACAGACGACACCTTGGTTGTTTTAAATTGTAAACAGGTCAAGAATTATTTTACTACCTTAAACAGGATATTCTAAGGATATCACTATAAGCCCTCTTCAAGGGACGTTCGAGATGGAACTACTCGTAACTCGAATTTGCTACTTAAAATAAACGTCTAAATGCAGTTAACATATTCAAATTATAACATAAAAATACTGCCTCAACTGCAGCCCCTTGGGGTGCTACTGTCCTTTAGCTAGTATTATTGCTATTGAAAGTAATACAACATACAGCATAATCTGTACATGAATGAACTTGTTACTGCAGTTTAGATGGCAATACGATACTTATTTGAACAGTAGTGTACCACTTTAAATATCGTTATTTTATTCCTACTGCGTCTTAACTAGTAATTATGCTTATTAATCTATGAAACTGGAAACGCAGTACAACACTTTTAGCATAAAAATTGTATACTGTGTTTTAATTAGTTTCTTTATAAACGAGATACTATGAGTTTACATCCTAAAAATCATGAAAATCTACTAATGTACTGCGTTTTAGTCAGTATCAGCCCAAAAACCGTAGCCGTAGACCATTTTACTGCGTTTTATATTGCATTGTGCAGGAAAAACTACTCACTTACTGCTTTTGGGGTTTCGAGTTTCCATGTTCCAGTTTTCCAAATTAAAAACCGATCGATTGGGATTATGCGTTTTGATTTGCTGATTATAGATCACCAATAAACCAAAAATCGGAAAATTGGCAGTTACTGTGGTTTAGGAATTGCACGGCAGTATAATACTCATATAGATACTGAAATGTATGTAAATCAATCTTGACAGAGAAACAAAATATTTGTCATAGACGGGTGAATATCTGAGCGTTTCAACCGCCTAATTTTGGTGGCTACATTTTTGCCGAAGTTTCTATTCGTTACAATGTGCTACTTAGTCCTATGGAAATAATAGTCTGATAAAATTTTAATAATATTAGTAAACTCAATCTGGTTAAATATTTTCATTTAATTTAAACAATTAAGTAATTGGAAATTGTATAGTGAGCCACAATAATTTTATAAACATTTTTATTTACATTTATGATGATGAAGTGATAAAAGGTTTAGTTTCAGTAGGTGCATCGAATTTCATTTGTTCGAAGTAAACAAAATGACTAAAGGTTAAAATTCTACCAAAGCGAAGTGTGTAATGCATATTAGACCTTCCGACGTTAACAAATTTCACTACCCTAAAACTAGCGTCGTTATGAATATCGGCTTTGCTGTTGAAAATTCGTCACACGACAACCCACTTTATAGTCCAAGAGCTAATTCGAGTGTCGTTAAAAATTACTATTTTATTATTACATTAACAAAGGCGCAAACTGTCGTTGGGGGAAAGCTTTGTTTCAAATTCATTGTATTGATAATTTGCATAGAGACCGCCGTTAGTGCGCGTATTACGCTTAATAATAAATATACTTAACAAAAGAGAACGTTTACGATCTCAAATTAAACAAAAAGACTGGGCTTTTGAAATGGAAGATATATATATTCAGCTTGAGTTGGATTTTTTATAATCACCAAATAACATAGAATAAGAACCAAACTCTTCCATCATAAGACCCCGACTTATGATGGAAGTTAGACCGATCTGGGGTTATAACCGATCGATAAAAAAAATTAATGGTTCAAAAAAGATATCGAGTAGGTAACATCACAAACTAAAAAAACATTGATATTGGGAAGTTCCTCCTTTTTTGAAGTCGGTTAAAAATGTTTTAAATATAGTAAGTAAATCTCCCGCGAGCATGCTTATCTACCGCCGTAGCATGGAATCCACGGCATGCACTCCTCCGCGCGGCAACGACAGTCAGAAACTTACCGCAGGCCTATCTATGCAAATTCAGGCAGGTGCAGGTCCCCTTCTCATTATACCTATTTGAAATGCAATCTATGCACTGTATCGGAGTTTTTTCGTCGGCACTGTTGTCGGCTCGGTCGCCATGGACAACGTTATCTTTCGACACGTTTAGGCCCATATATCACAGGCGTGAAATCCAGGATCTAGAGATATAATCGAACTAATTAACTATAAAGTAGAAATTCCAAAAAGGGATATAATTCACATGTTCTTCGAACTCAGTGATAAATATCATAAATGATTACATCATTTTGAATATCTCATATCAGTTAATTTCAATTTCATTAGATCTCCCTATTTAAGAAAAAGTGTAGCTTCGTACTTAAGATTCCAGAGCCATTGCGTTGAAAAGTAAGCCTAAAGCAAGGCGAATCAATATTTATTTACTCATGTCATTTTGTTATAGAGAGAAGTATCTATTTATGTAAAATTGTCATTATGCATTTGCCATCTAACCTTCGATTAAAAGTAATCTACAAATGGTTTTCAGGGAAAAAATCGTTAGATATAAAGAAATGCATCAAATTCTTTGGATATTCATTCATCAATTGCTTTTTAATGAGTTTTGGTGAATTGATATTTTAACGGTTTATTGTTTGTTCCAGATCCGTATCAAATGTTTGGACCGACGAGTAGTCGGCTGGCGAATTCAGGTAGGTTATTTTAAATAATATTTTGTTAAATGACATCGGCTACAGACTAATTCTGGCATCAGTACCTAAACCAAAAAAGTGGTAAAGGAAAACTGACACACTTTATAAGTTATACATTTGTCGTTTTGTTATTTTTGTTAGTCGTTATTAACTCCTTGATTGCATTTTTTATTGGCAGGAAACAAAATATTAGTTACATTTGTTTTATTTTGAATCAGGCTAAATTTCAATAATCCCTATTAAAATTTGAATGACCTTTTGTTGCGAGTTTGTTGAAATTCGATACGGCGCATATACTTTCTCGAACTGAGGGTATATTTTGATGTTCCGGTGGCACAAATCAAGAGATTTGATTCCTTGGATATTTCTGTAAAGTGCTCATGCCGCATCTTCTAAAAATATGCGGTCTAGTCTTATGACTAGACCGCATATTTTTTCCAGGGCAATTTCTTTCAGAAATATTCGTCGCAATAATTTATTCATAATTTAAGCAAAATAAAAAAAAAACACAAGGGCCGATAATATCATACCATATTTACATTAAAATAATACTATACGTTATAAAAACAAATAATATTTCAACAATAGTAATTTAAAACTAAGACCCACAAACTTTACTTACGTGAGTATAGTAGTCGCCTAGTCGCGCAGTGCAATTTCTTTTTTTGATTTCATTATAATAATATATACCAGATAGCTCAAATTAACGTACCAAGAAGACTGCTAAAATAAACGGAATTTAAAAAACACGGTGTATAATTTAAATTGACAATTTCCACAGCTAAGCCAATATAAGCAAGTAAACCTTCTTAACGTGAGACTCAAACATTAAAATATCATCGGACCGGGTTACTCACGTATTTAAGTCGATGAATGCCCGACGCATCCTGCTTTGACCGAGGATGCTCCGGACAAGGATCTTCTTAATGGGACGAAACATGTCGAGCAATCATCGCCTTAAATCTTAAATACGTGAGTAATCCGGTTCAATAACAAGAAGGGTTAAAAATAACAACCACAATTAAAGTTCTCATTATTCAATCCTGGCTAATTCATATCTGGCAAGGTGAAAGTGGTCAGGGGTGACCTGCTGGCTGACCTCTGAGAAAGTGGGGTAGCCAGAACTCACGCGGCGCGGGCACGCGAGATCGCGATAACGTACCCCATTCAATGGTTTTCAGGCTTACGAGTGTATACCACACAGCGATATATCATTCGTGAACTGCTTTAGCTGGTTTGTAAGAAAGAGTAACTACAACATCTTTTATCATACTTGTACCTCTATAGGGCAACGTCGAACGCTGGTACTCTTACCTTAAGCTATATGTCGTAGTGTTTAATTGCGTCAGGCGGTACTTAACGGAATTTCAATGTTTTGTTATTTCTAAACCAGGGCAATTTCTTTCAGAAATATTCAACGCAATAATAATCAGGCAGTACTTTCTTTGTCATTAATAATCTAAGCAAAATAAAACAAAAACACAAGGGCCGATAATATCATACCATATTTACATTAAAATAATACTATACGTAAAAAAACAAATAATGTTTTGTTATTTATAAAAATGTTGATAACTTGATGTTAAACAATAGGCTTATAGGCAAAATTGTGTTTAAAAAATATATCATAAATCATAATAAACAGACTGGTCTGCTTGACAAGTCAAATATGTATTTATGTATTGGGTTGAACAAAATAATTGCGCTAGAGTCAAAAACCACGCACTTAATAGCCGAGAACATTTCATTAGGGATCATGCTCATACGGTTTGGATCAATGTATTCTCATTTCACTTTATGATTCACTAAACTGAAAAGACATTGAACAAGTGGACGCTAAAGTAACTTGCTGAGGTTGAGCCGTGAGTAAATCACGTCAAACTGTTCGGCCGCATGCAACATAGATTACCGATAACGCACTCTACGTGGGAAAAGTACGCCACGTAACTATGTGCACTATCTGTCTGTAATCGGGAGTTAAAATTCCACCACTTTATTTATGCTATCAAACAAGTCTTATTACACCAACAAAAGGCGTAGTATGGCTTGTATTATACTGAATTTAGGTTTGTAAACTTACATGAAGTCAAATGTTAATAGGCTAACAACAACGGTGCGTCGAATAGGGGTGCGGCACTCACTTATCATGGCACCTTATTTTATGTAAATTGCTGATATTTTATCTGTATTAAGTCACTTATAACAGTTAGGAGTATAACGAAGGGTGGTATAGATTACTTTTGTAGATAAATTTGTGGGTAATTGTTTTTAAGTGTCAATCAATTGATTATTACTCAAAAGTTTAGCTGATCTCGACAACAATAATTTTACAGAATTAAGTCTAAACCTTCACTGAATAGTTGCTAGAATGAATAATAATTGTTTTTATTACTGTACTCGCCGAATCTTTTCCCCCGGTGCCAGTGTTGACTGCCGGCAATTTAAACGCGTTAAGACAATTAAAGCCACGTGGCAGACCCAAACTCTAATTACGAGTCAATGTTCCCATGGACGAACTCCCGTAACGTGTAATTTACCTGTCTTAACTTTTATATCTTTTCCAAAAACATTGCTAACACGCCACGAGCTTGAGCACGCTTGCTGCTATGAGCTGTAGAAGTCTTATATAACTAAACGGTATCCTGATTTTCATACCTATTTACGAGGTAGAAAATATACCTACATATCATATTTATCTATCATATTTTACGGAGCACCATAAAGAGAGCATTAATAAAAAGTTTAACAAAATTTAATTGGACTTTAGGTATCTATTTAAATAAAAGCCATTTGACGTAAGTTTTTTTACGTTAAGTACGCTTATCACATAGTCATTATCACCTGTAAAACCAATACTATTATAACCATGTAACTTACGTTGAACGTGAAAAATAAACCGGTGTCCCCAGAAAGATTTTCCTTTATTTTTCCATTGTATCAGCGTCGTATAAATAGCAAACGTAATACACTCTGTTCCGTCGGTCGGGCACGGTCCGTTTCACTCCACTGGGCATCCTCGCCAGTCGTGCGGGCTCGAACAAGCCCGCCCAATATCGCGACATGCTCCAACGTCACCCTGAACATAAACCTATATCGAATACTAAATCTTCTACTTACACGGGCCTTCGATCAAGCGTTACGCAGTAGTTTATGCTTCGCTTTCTACGCCTCCTGTCGGACGATTATTGTAGCTGGATCGGCAGGGACTTTGTTGTCTGACGTTCAAGTATCTACATACTTACTGATGTGCGATCCCTATACCACAGCAGTACCTTTGCAAAAAGACTGATAAAGTAAACACAAAAATAGTATACCTATGACGGTTATAAGTGTTATTAAGTGTAATTACAGTATTACATTTTAATCCAATAAATCAATAAGTTTTCATATTATTTTTATGGAGAATGCTTCATAGGCCTAAAACAGGGAACAGGGTATAGAATATACCGCCGTATGCTGTTTAATATATTTTGCACAGTATTTGACTGAATGAAAGTAATACTGGGAGCTGTGCACAACCATTTTGCCCTGTGCCAGATGAGACCGTGCGCGCCGACTGCCTCTAAAGCTTAAAAGAGCATATTACCTCCTACTGCCATTTTACACTTCATACTGAGTGGCCGTAAATTAGCAAGGGATATTTACGACACATTTGTTCTACTTTGGTTATATTTAGATGTCTTTTGCGATTGGTTACTTGTGGCATTTGAGCGGCTCTCATTTGTATCTATTATAAGTAACGCATGTATTACCATTCGTCTGTAGAATCCAAAAAACATCTTAGCTTTTTTCCTGACTACTGGGACTTACCAGTCCCTGAAAGATATGTAGCGCATACGCATAAATACTCGTAGTGTAAGTAGAGATATTGGAGGATAAATCTATTTATTTCAAACACAGCAATATAATATTCACTATATGTGAATCACTAGGTATGTATAATGTATGATGCCGACTATACTGGTGAACAGTCGGTGTACTGTACTGGGGTACAATCTTAAACCTAAAAAGTGTTACAAATCGGCAGCTATTATATAGGTACCTTTAGTTCGTATTCAGAAGCTTCAGTACATATTTCTTCAGTGTCTGAATGATTCCGAACCATTACGAGTAGGTAAATATCGAGGGCATTGTCGGCCGGTGCGCGGTGAAATGCTCATTTTATGTGCCGTAATGATAGGGTTTGGGCGGCAATCAGTCACCACGCTAATGACCGCGATTAACAAAAGAGGCTTGGCTCTTATTTAAACGCAACTTCGCGCTTTAAAAATCGTTTAGTGCTATCAAACCCCAGGTCACAAGGTGACATTATATATATTGGATCGGTAGTAAAACGAATCGACGATATTGCTGTTCTATAGCTGCCATTATCAGATACCGGTCTATAGGATTCGCAGCACCCAAAATGTATGCAGCAACTCAAACAATGTGGGTACTGTTACACATACGCCATAGGTACACAATTTTGGTTAACTTAGTAGTTAAATCTTTTTAATTTTCAGGATCGGGTCAAATACAGCTTTGGCAGTTCTTACTGGAGCTTCTGAGCGACTCGAGCAACGCAGGCTGTATTACCTGGGAGGGCACGAATGGCGAGTTCAAGCTGACCGACCCGGACGAGGTGGCACGCCGGTGGGGCGAGCGCAAGTCCAAACCCAACATGAACTATGACAAACTGAGCAGGGCTCTCAGGTAACATAGACCTAGATTTCAGGGAGGCTTAGCGACTTATCGGGTACCCGTTTCCTTGCTGTGCGAGTTTACCTTAAAGCGATGGTACATTTCGTAACTTTTGTTGTGCCTTGATTTATCATTTTTAATGTTTCATCTTTGTCCAGATACTACTATGACAAGAACATCATGACTAAAGTCCATGGCAAACGCTATGCCTATAAATTCGACTTCCAAGGGCTTGCGGCGGCCACGCAGCCGGCGGCGAGCGATCCGGCATATAAATATCAAAGTGATCTTTTCATGAGCTCTTACCACCACTCGGCTAAGCTCTCGTCATTCATGGCGCCTCATGCGGCCATGCCGACATCAACAGGTAACTACACTAATATATGACTGCTTTTACGCGAATTTTCTTAATGCGAACTATGTAATTGACACGTACCAAATTTTTTACGTAATATTTTTAATTGCAATTGGTCTGATTTTTAATTCTCCGTCTACAGTTTATTTCAGATAAAATTATAGTGATCTTATAATTTCAACAAGTGGATACCTACTTTTAAACGGAGACGTCACGTCATACCTAAACTAAATAAAAATAAATAGAGATCAACACATAACATGATTAATCTTTTTTATAAATTCGTAACGCAAGTTTTCTCAGGCAGGTAGGTATTTACTAAAACAAATCAGCGGCACCAAGTTGCTAAAAATTACCCGGAATTGTAACACGTTAATGTACAACGTTATTAGTATGACTTAAAACGGGATATTTATCATGTAAATTCAATTTATTGAGCACCCGATAATCCTGATATTTTATTTTATTTTTTATTTTTACATATTTGGAGAACCAACGGCTAAAAAAAACAATTATACAATTTAAACTGGAAACAGGAAGCCAATTATAGGGACTCACAGATATTCCGGAACTATTACAAATGCCATCTTCACAGAGTATTTAAGCTACGGTGGTCAATAATTTGAATATACATGGTAAATATTCATTCCGTTTTAAGTCATACTAATAATATGAAAGATCATCTTAGCTTAAAAACTTATGATGACGTACGACGTTCTGTAATAATATAAATACTATTCCTTAAGATAACATGTCAACATACATGTAAGTGGTATAATGATAGAGTTAATGCCATGCACCCTTCAAACGCAGTACACACTCAAGGGAATCTGCATTTCTCAGTGCTAATACGGCAGTACACTCGCTTGTGCAAATATTGGCACGGTACTCGAAACGGGTTGTCAGTGGCACGACTCGACTTAGCACTCTTGACTTAATGGAAGGCTATGTTAAACTCTATTCTAACCCCGAAAAGAATAAATGTATAAAATTTTGTTGACTTTATACAATCAGGTTTTTAATTATTTTGGTTACTTAGGTAAAAGTACAAACTATACGACTGGGCACTTTTGACTGATTAGTTAATTTCTTATTATGAAATATTTTGGTACGTTTTGTAACATGAACATTGCGCGAGAGTATTACTACTTTATAAATTATTTATATTTTGTATAGAGGATTTTTAGTTTAATTTTCGATGTTTTCAGGAAGCTTCCAGTAATTAGGTCGAAAGTAAGCAGATAGTGAAAACCTAGTACGAATACTTAATTTAACCTTTAAGCGAACACAACTGAAAAGATGGCTATAAATCGAATTTAAATTATCATGAGACATATCACCTTAAAATACAATTACGCGGTTAGGCTTGGGTGAATAACTTAGTGTTGTGTCTGAGAAAATGCGTTTTAAAATTTATAAGTAGCTTTTGGCACCCAGGTAATTAATACTTAAGAAAAACAGAGAAGTAACTTAGTAACATTTAGTATTAAGAGATACACTATCAAACATAATATTATTTCCTATGTGCTCAATGCATAGTAGGGATGTTACGCCAGTCACGGGTGGTTGATAACTAGCCATTTCACTGGCGTGTATTGATCCTCTTTCTACCAAGTTAAACTGGAAAACTATTGTTGCAGCGTCGATTTTCCCGTCGGCGTCGTGGAGCAACTGGGGCGGTGGGGGGAGCAACCTTTACTCCCCCCACTCTATGGCCCCTCCCCACGTGACGTCGCATCTGGGCTCGTATCCGCACTACGCATGACCAGCCATATAATCCGATGATATACCAAACGACGACTGTAATATGGCTACATTTTTTGTTAATTATTATTTATAATTTTTTACGCTTCTCTTATCTATGTATGGTTAACTTTTAACTCGTTATTAAGTATATTTTGCCAAACACTTGTTATATTCGCCACGAGAACGATTCTCGGTGCACCTACGCTTAGCCAAGTTGCCAATCGCTAGCGCTTCATCGTCAATCGTAAGCGAAAGGCAGCTAACTGTCTTTGTCACACTAATATGAAAGAGTGACAGAGAGGGAAAACTACGATACGCTACCAAGCGCTAGTGATTAGCAACTTGGCTAAGCATCCTGATCTGTAAGTTCAGTTGGCTGGAAAACATAAAAACCATGGCGGAGGTTTTCTCAGAATAGCAAGCTTGTGGGGGGACTAGCGATAATGTAACGCTGTTGACTGTGAAGGGTATTTTGTATATTGTAAGAATTATATGTAAAATAAATGTGTATTTATTCCTTTGAATTATTGGACTAGGAAAAGAATATAAATCGATACCCATACGACAGGTACATGTATAAATAAACCCTGTCGGTCTCTATTGTCCACAGTCACTTGTTATAATGAACAAACAATTCCTAGAGCTGTGTAATTATCACGAGTATGAAATTATGATTGTCTCTGTAAAGTAGACGTCCTAGTGCCTATTCCTCCATTATACCTTCATAAATTACTGAAGTTTTTAGATGACATCTATGAAGTTTACAGGGACGTAGTTATGCCAAAGGGAACCAACCCACAAGAATTTATCATTCTAAATAACACCATAAATCAAAATAAACAAGTTAATCTTTGAAATGACATTCATGTGGGTTGGTTCTTTTTGCATAACTACGTCTATAGGTGACAGACATTTGGACGTCTGCTTGAAATCTTAATCAATTTCACTGAGTATTTTGATGGAAGCAGAAACCAGTTTTACGGTTTCAACCCAAACCGCCTATAAGTAAATGGACAAATGTTAAGGTTGCCAACTTCCCTAGTTAAATTGTTTTTATTGTGAGAAAAGGTAAGGAGTGAATTGTATTGTAAAACGCAAGACTAGTCTTTTATCAAAGAATGTTGTAAATAATAGATACTCATAAATTAAGTAGAATTATTTATCTAGGATTATAATAAAGTTTTAATGGTATTAATTTTTAATGTAAAAATATCGTGTAGGTAAAGGAAAGTAAGCAAAATACACGCATTTTCGCGTATGAGTAACGTATCGAACGAAGCGGGTTTCAGTATCACCTGCTTGCTGGTCGAACATGACAATGTAAAAACAAAAACTCTTCCCAATTGGGTCCCTATATTTATCCCCTCAAGCCGTAATGATTGGTGATATCGTACCTACTCAGTATTAATAACTGTAAAATTATGATCGACTAATAAGATAAGACAGATAAGAAATAGATACTTACAATATCCTATTTAAAAACAATAGATATAAACATCAAGGGACGGTTTTAGAGATTCGAGCGCTTGAATTCGTCCACTCGGCTAGCTACAAAAACAATGAAGAGTTTGATTTTTAATTATTTTAATCGCGAAAAAAAACATTTTGTGTCATAATTTTTTTTTTGTTGTTTTGATTTCGAGCGCCGGAATCTCTAAAATCGCCCCCCAGACACATGTAAATGAAATATAGCGGCGGTGGTAATTCATTTCATATTAAGAAATTCAAATATACATATAATGACGGGGTACATTTATCTTTTTATATTCACTTAATAAATTAAATAACGGGTTGTAAGTTGCTAACAAACTAGGTACCGATATAAACAAGAATATAAAAAAAATTATAACTTATTGTCCTTTTTGTTGAATTGAATAAAAAACAAATACGAAATCTTTAAACACATATCGTGTGTAAATGTAATACGGGCGATAAGTACATTAAACCACGCATGAGATTCATTCGAATTAAGAGGTTTTAAGTTACACTTAATAAAGTTATGTTTTTAAAATTGTCGAAGCAGTAATTATACAAAGACTGGAATTTTCATAGCGAAAATTTAACTGTCAAAGGGATTGACGAAAGTATTTTATCGACTTATCGATGTTATGAAACATCCCATTACTAACTTAAAAGATTATTCTATATCAGTTGACCTCTTTTACAAGTAACTTACATTTCGATATTAAAATAAATCATGTCAGGCGTCAACACTTTAAGTATATTGAGATCGCATGTGCATAAATAGCATATGTGACGCTGACATGGTTTTTTTTAAATATCGAATTGTAAGTTACTTAGGTATGAGGTCAAATGTTACAGAATTATATTTCAGTTGGTAATGGATTATTCCTTAACATCGATAAGTAGATAAAATAGTTTGAACGATCCCTATGACTGTTAAATTTTCGCCATGAAAATTCTGGTCCTTGGTAATTAAACATTGTTATCAAATAAAATCAAACGATTCTTTATTCAAGTAGACAATCCTCGTAAGGGCCACTGTACTACATTCTTTCAATCTTATTTTTAATCTTGCTATATATGGAATAGTGGTCAAGTTTGTTTGTAAAATCAACCGAACTCAGGAAATGCGATTTTATTAATTTTATGAAAGGTTTAAATTTTATTGAAGTAGAGTGTACATTGTAATGTACATCGGGACTTACGAGGTTATAAGAACTTCTGAATTGCCATATACAATAGCAAGTAAAAACAACGAATGGACTTAGGTACCCATAGTTATGTCCGCTTTCGAAATTACCTGTAAACGACCGATTGACTCGATCGGCCGATTTTTTTAGTAGGCTTCAAATTTATTGAAACCCACTTATTACCTGTACCCGTTACTATCTCCCTTTAAAAGATTAGCCCGTATTCGATTTACACGCTGTATATTTGTTAGACAGAATCTAAACGCGCATTAACCTTTTGACCGCCGTAACCTGTTATGTCAGACAATAAATATCCAACTCACATCACCGGAGTCTGATGAATAAGGCAAATATCCGATGGTTTTTTCTTGGATGTAAAGAATTGTCTGCTCTGGGTGCTTAGACAAGTTGCCAATCGCTAACGCTTAATCGTCAATCGTAAAAGAAAGATGTCTTTGTCGCATTAATATGAAAGAGTGACAGAGAGGGAAAACTACGATACTATAGCGTTACCGATTGGCAACTTGGCTAAGCATCCTGATCCGCGTCGCGTCGTGTAATATTGTATTGGTGGCGACACGGGCACGATCGAAATATTTTACAAAGGTCGAAATGTTAATTCATTGAGTATTGATACAATCTAGGTAGATACATTTAAATATGAACCGTCTAATATGTAAATTGTTTGCCATAACCAGATATAGAAGTCACGGCGGCACGAACAAAATTTTGTTAGGTACTTCCACTCAATAAAGTTATTCTTTCTTATGACAAAAGAAACGTTATGATTTTGACAAATTTATCTTAATTCGACTTCGTAAGGCGTAAGACAGCCAAGGCTTAAGCTTACTTTAGATGGAAATCGATTGAAAATGAAAATATAGTTAATTGTTAAAGTTGACTTTATTTGAGTTTTATTATTCCTAAAATAGGTAACGTGACTGGAGAGTATCGGCATATTTTAGTTATTTTCTGTTCCGCTGTTTATCAGCTAATAGATATGAAATGTCACTTCGAAATGAGTATTTACTTATCGATGAATTTAATATCGGAAGGAACTCCCTCGTTAACACTTTCATTGCGGACGAGTGCTACGCGCTACGCTCGTAGCCGATCCCGTGATTTTTCCGTTTTGTCGTGAAAATGGACCTCCCACAGAGAACTCCCCTCGCGGGTTCCCCGCGCTCAAAGTGTTAATTGACATTATTGCCACCGCGACTTCTGTCTGTTCATAACTGTCATAAGTCATAAATAATTTATATTGTATTGACATTAAATAAGGAGTTATTTAAAATACAATACCATAATGCCATTTATTAAAATAAAGTGGCGCGTTACATACTTATCTAGAAGTGATTTAAAAAGATCACGGACGTTTAAATCTCATTTACAGGATGTTTTCATATACCTATCCAATACGTAATTAATCCATAATTTTCTCGAAAAAACTGTAATAAAATATTGGTAACTAATTTGGTAACACCTTATATATTGCCTAATTAAATTTCATATTTGAATTAGCTAGTTTCAATCATTATATTTCAGAGTTAAATGTATTTCAATACACATCACAGCAGTAAATTACTTATTATTATCAAACAGTCAATGTAAATATGAGTATTAAGCAATATCTAACAAACATGAATTATTCTTTACTTGGTGTTAATATTTCATCTAACTATCTGTTGGTTGTTTTTACTTCATTATCTGAACAGAAATAAGTATTTCATCTATTACTATAATCAATAATGATATACAGGGTGCTTTCAGCCATTTCGTTGTTTTCTTGTTTTTCATACGAACTAAAGCACTTTAATAATACTTCAGTCAAACAATGGAGAACTTAGAATCGAAAAATACCAAAGTTAGGAGTATCAAAAGCTGCCCACTTGTCCTCAAGTCCTTCCACGTTTGTTACAGTCGTTTTATAATATAATCTGTCAAAAAGGAAGGTGTTTGAACAGTAGACGTACCAGGAATTGGCAAGTAACGGTTACGTTAACGTTTACTTGATACGTAAAATAGTCCATCACGCTCGCTCCAATCTATGAGTGTGATCGTGGTAGACCACTTTATGTATCCAGTAAATGCTAACGTAATCATTATTTTCCAGCTCATGATGCGGCTACTTAATTTTAACATGTTGACTTACATTTCCGAAGCAATGAAGGTAAGCGTGCCATTGCTCGAAATCTTTCAATGTGCTCACTAGATGACACCTTCCACTCTACCACTTTCCACTTCTATTATAATGACATAACATTTCAGGACACCTTGAACAACAGAAAGGCACACGCTATGCAAGTATGAAGTAATAAATTCGTTCAATGCTGCTTTTCAAAACATAGAAGGCTGTTAAGCCTGGCTAAAAAAAAACATTATTTGTAATCGAGAAACATCAAGCAGATGTCGGAATTCTTGTAGCAATGTTGAGCTGTCATGGTTACTTCTCATTTATCCACTTAAGATTATAATTTGTACGTCGATAAATACAGAATAGGTACAGTATTTTAAAATGGAACTAAGAGCAGATTAGGTAAACAACAGGCAGTCTTATAACAAGTGAGCTAACATATCTTCGACATAATCTTTGGAATCCACATTTGAGAAAATGTAAATACGAACGATAAAAAATATTAGTAGATTTCTTATTCCTTTAAATCATTTTTGAGAAACCAACAGTAATACATAGAAAATAAATCGCTCTTTGGCTAGAATTTTGGCCTGTTGTTTACCTCTACTTTTAATCACATTTAGCATGTTGATGTATCGATAAACGAGTATTCCCTATGGCAGCTCAAAAATGCCACGAAAACTCCGACCTCTAGTAACAAGTGAGATTATACACATTTTCAACCGTTATGTAAAATATATATTAAATTGACGAATACATGTCGCTGCTTTGGTATATACATATTCAAATTTATCTTTTGATTTCGAACAGTTGTTCAAAACTAAAACAACTACTTACTTATGTTACGTTAATTGTATTTAAAATTTATTTATGGTTCAATTATTAAAATTTAAACAGGTAGTGTTAACAATAACATTTTCGATTTAAAATTTCAAATAACTAAAACCGCCCCGAACCCTTTGCTTAGGAAAACCAATATAGATAGGTACTTAAAGTATAATTGGAGTGATAGAAACACTCGTCCGAAAATTAATTTATGTTTTTTAATAAGTACCTACATTCGTCGTGAGCATCCAGACTAATCAGCATGATAGACGACAATTTATTATTTTTTCCTATCCATATGAATACAGTTTAATAAATAGAAGGTGTAAATACCTATGTACTATTTACGTTGTCAAAATACCTACCTAAAACGAGATAAATACATTTATTTCTAGTCGGTACTACTAATTCTTATTAAAATCACCAGTGTCGGTTGTGACCCAAGATGTATTGTTTGAGACTACTAACTATATTATAAAAAACGAATTATGCTACTAATACTATGTGGATGAGTATTGAAGGTCAGTGGATAAGGAATATATAAGTATAAATATGTATGGATTTATTAAAAAAAGAGATATTTGGGCAATTCGCTACAAAAAACAGAATACTTTTACTAGTATACATTTTTTGCTACTTTTCACATACACCGGAATTACTACCCACTAATCATATTTTATCAAGAACAGTATTAAGTAATGAGATAACCAATGGCAACAAGATACTCAAAAATTAAGTTTACGTAAGCAACAGTCTGTTAATCCGAACAAATATTCGCGCTATATGTATAATAGCGCTCTAGAAATAGATTTCAAAAACCGTTTGAAAAAATAATGTACAGTTAAGTACAACAAATAAAAGTACACCAAACTTCAGATATATGTAATGTATCATATTGTGGCAAAATAAAAACCATCATTAACATATTTATTTTTCCACTTGGCCGTATGTACCTACGTCCTAAAATTCATCTGTGATTATGTAAGTATCTTTTTCAGTACAGATTGTACTTTTTGTGGTTTATTTTTTGTCAGGTCTAAACTTGGGAGGGCCACCTGTACTGAAAAACGTCGTACAAGACACGTGTGAAAAAGAAATTCGTAACTCGCGTCGATTTAAAACATTCCCTCTGGACATGTTTTAATTTATCGCCACTCGTTTCGAACTTATTTTTTTCGCACTTGTATCGTAATGTATTATTTTTATTTAGATACAAATGGGTCAAAGAGATTTTATAATAAGCACCTGTTTTATTTTTATTTATCTACATACCGTATCTCGATATACTATCAATTAATGAGTGTACATGATAAACCGAGTGATGGTTTTGTTTTAATCTAGTATTACTTAATGTTATTTATAAATACCTAGTTACCTAATTTGTGATCAAATTCAAAGTCAATAGCTAGTATATCAAAATTAATTAATTTATGTTGTGTTTTATTTTATATTTTACTTTAATATTAATTTATTGCATGTGTCGGTATGATAAGTCTTTAGTCGTAGAAAACGCATTGTATAGATGTTATTGTATTTGGAAATGAATAAAAGAAATAAAATATCACTTTTTTATTTTACGTTTTACGTATTATTCACTGTTTCTTACCGATGTTGTAAATAATAATGATTATGCTACCTATTCTGGCTCCTATACTGGACTGGTGCAACTATAGTCACCATTACGCTGCAACTGAGGTGACGTACTACAGACGTATTTTGAACTTTATAGTGTTAATAATAAGACACATGGCACGTGACTGACAGCCATCGGATGGCTGTGTTTTGTTTACCACCAAGTTTCAGAGATTCGCGATTTCAAAAAACACAATTTTTTGTAAACAAGCGTTATTTTGAGCTTTGCTAACGTTTTCGGCTTAATATCGCCTCACCTAACTATGCTACAAAAACATGCAATAAGGACCTTATAGCGTACATAAGATTCTTTCGTTAAAGGTTAAATCATGTCAGCAAACTTTGTGATTGAAAATATAAACGCGAAATTCAAAAGGCAGGAGGCCCGCTATCTAAGTTTTTCATACAAATCGCAAGTCGTGTTGCAAAGCTGCAATTTTAGTATATTATTGCTCTACAGCGATGTACAAAAATGCATATTACCAGAAAAACAAAAAAGGAATTTCGGCATAGGACGTAAAAAACTGAAAAAATATTGGACTTCTTGTAGTTTTTGACATTCAACTATAAAGATACAAGGCTTCAAAACATGCATTTTTTTTTTCTGAACTTAATGAAGTAAAGTAATTATTTGAAATGTCGTATCCCAAAATCTATATAACGTACGGTAATGCAAGTTAGCTCAACTTTTTGGAAATTTATTATTCTTTAAACATTTAATAACATAATTATTATAATATCGAAAAACGTAACGTTTTTTTAATAAAAATCAGAAGCTAAAAAACGACCGTAAATTTCGCAGTTTTTTACGTACTACGCAGCTAATAGTACAACTTTTTTTTTGCTTGCAAAATGTGGTTTTATTCTGCCCAATATTTGGTGTCTAAACAACATACCAAAAATGCAGCGATACTACTTGATTTGTGAGTTTAGGGTAAAATGATGTACGGTTTGACCGTACTAATTTATGTAGTTTACAGAAAAGAGTAGGTACTGTTTGAAGTCTCGAATCTCTGAAACTATACGACCTACGGTAATGCATGTTGGCTCAACTTGTTGAAAATTTATTAGTCTTTAAACGTTTAATAACGTATGATACGTATCAAAAAACGTAAGGTTTTTGTAATAAGAATCAAAAACTAAAAAATGACCGTAAATTTTGCAATTTTCACGTACTACGCTGCGAGCACAAATTTTTTTGCTTGCAAAATGTGGTTTTAGACTGCCCTATGGTGTCTAAACAACATACCAAAAATGCAGCGATACTACTTGATTTGAGTACTTGATTTCGTACTAGTAACAGTTTTCAGGTTTTCTGTTATAAATAATATCGTCCAAATCAGTGATAATTGCCCGTAACATTTCCACGTCAACAATTCAACATGATAACAATTATTGTATTCTTGATCTTCCCATAGTAAACCTACCCCTGGTTAGCAACAAGAACAAATCTGTAGCAATTTGTTAGGAGAGTATGATTTTATTTATAACGACAGTCTGTTTGAAGCTCGAGGCCATAGGCGGAACACTTTAATTACTCAAGTTTGTAATCCACTTACCGATCCATTTACGAAAAAAAGTTTTTGGACAAAATAATAATTAAATAACGTACCTACTAACATACAGTTCTATAACTCCCTAGGTAATTTCAAATATTATATAACTCCCGCGACCCATGCAAGCAATAGAACGCTCAGAAACCAAGCGTGAAGAAAAATAAATGAGTAGGTAGTAGGTACCACAAAAAATCCCCAAGGTCCAACCAAGCCAACAAGTACAATCGGCTACAAAGAAATGTATCCGCATATTCTCCTTACTGCATTGTATTTTAATAAGGTGAAATAGTGCCTTTAATACCGTTTGGTAGTCAAAGTTTCGTAACCAGCTTTGAAATAGGAATAAAATCCCAGTAGGTAAATCGCGACTTCACCATTACCGATTTCTAACCACGTTTAGTACCTAATCAACTGCGAAACGGGAAATAGAATCCCGTGTTGTAACTGGTTACAAAATGGGATTTTTCCATTCCTGATTTGTAACCACGTTTAGTAATCAGCTACCAAATCCGGCTACAGGGTGGGAAAGTTATTCTCATTTCAAATCTGGCTACCAAACTGTAAGTACATAAGGTGGAAGTACTAGTACCCGACGCTGTACCAATACTCGTCATTATAGCTTGAGTTGCCATCGATAAAATAAAATCAACTATTAGGGCATCCTCCTGGAGTATATGTGTGCCTGCTCCCGCGTTTCCGCTATTGGAGCTGTGGCCGGGTCGCATCCTACGTTGGTGTGACGGTCATTATACCGTCATTTGGGAACGGTGGTGAGAGGCTGTTGAAGGAAAATTTGCCATGGTCATGGCCAGAGAGATCTATCGTCGAGCACGGTCCCAATATGAAACATATCATTAAACTTTCATGTGCCCATGAAAATGATGTACAGAACAATGGTCGGAAGTTTAGAACTACTAGTGCCATCTCTTTAGACAGTTAGTGAAATCATACACGTGGAACATGGAACTCCGCCACGCCATTTTAACTAAGCTGACACGCCATCTATTGTCTGTAATTCAGTGGCCAATGAGTTTCAGAAGAATGCGGTTAGATGGCGTAAAGAACCAGGAAATGATTTTTATTCAAGCAGATTCA
>JALPQI010003142.1:0-97995 GCA_025490895.1 Thaumatotibia leucotreta | reverse complement strand
TGCTGTTTCATACAAATTGGCGGCATTACGCCGGCCGAAATGTATGAAACAGCTGATTTTTTTTTCACGATTTCGACTTTGTCCCCATAGTAAAAGTTGGTCAGTATGACCTACACATTCACTACGTAGAATTTGAACGGTCGAAAAAAAAACACCCTGTATACTAGCGACCCGCCCCGGCTTCGCACGGGTACTATACCTACATAAAAACCTTCCTCTTGAATTACTCTACCTATTAAAAAAAATCTCATCAAAATCCGTTGCGTATAGTTTTAAAGATTTAAGCGTACAAAGGGACATAAGTACAGAAAAAGTGACTTTATTTTATACTAGGTAGTGATATTGTATGATTCATGAAGTGAAGAAATCGTAATCGATTATTTTCATATTTCATTGTTATTTTTTAGGCCGACAATCCTTCTGGAACATAAAAGTGCTAGTTTGTTCCGTCCTAGCACAGAAGAATCTCCATTTTCGAATGAGTTGGTCTGAAAAAACATATCCACCCACCTGGGTGCTTAGACAAGTTGCCGCTAACGCTTAATCGTCAATCGTAAACGAATAGCAGCTAACTGTCTTTGTCGCACTGATATGAAAGAGTGACAGAGAGGGAAAACTACGATACGCTACTAAGCGTTAGCGATTGGTTAGCGAAGCAGCCTAATCACTTTTTTTTCGTTCCAGACGATGCCCCGTATGAAGCGCTGGCGCAGCCTCGCGCAGCAAGAGCTAAACCGCGTACGCGACGACATCCTGCACTCGCGGCACGCCTACAAGGACCTCGTGGCGCACGCGGCGCGCAAGCTCGGCCACGTGCGCAAGCACACGCGCGCGCGGGCCAGCGGCGCGGCGGCGGCATTGCGGGACTGCGCCAACTAGGGCTGGGACGTTTGACGCGACTGTTTATGCTGATTTGTTCTCTTTGTGATACTGATACTTTTTAGATGCGTTCTCAAAACGTTTGTTGGTTGTCGCTTTCCTATGTTAAAGGGACGGAGGAATACAAGCTTTTGGGACGGACGGCTTTGACGCGACTGTTTCTGCTGATTTGTTCTCTTTGTGATACTGATACTTTTTTTAGATGTGTTCTCAAAACGTTTGTTGGTTTTCGGTTTCTTTCTAAAGTAAAGGAGTACAAGCTTTTGGGACGAACGGCTTTTTGACGCGACTGTTTCTGCTGATTTGTTCACTTTGTGATACTGATACTTTTTAGTGGCGTATTCTCAAAGCGTTTGTAAAATGTCGGTTTCTTTCCAATGTCAAAGGGACGGAGGAGTACAAATTAAGCGAGCGGCGCGGCGGCGGCGTTGCGGGGCTGCGCCAACTAGGGCTGGGACGGCTTTGACGCGACTGTTTCTGCTGATTTGTTCTCTTTGTGATACTGATACTTTTTAGATGCGTTCTCAAAATGTTGGTAAAATGTCGGTTTCTTTCCAATGTCTAATGGACGGAGGAGTACAAATTAAGCGAGCGGCGCGGCGGCGGCGTTGCAGGACTGCGCCAACTAGGGCTGGGACGGCTTTGACGCGAGTTTCTGCTGATTTGTTCTCTTTGTGATACTGATACTTTTTAGATGCGTTCTCAAAACGTTTGTTGGTTGTCGCTTTCCAATGTTAAAGGGACGGAGGAATACAAGCTTTTGGGACGAACGGCTTTTTGACGCGATTACTGTTATTGTCTATTCTTTGTGATCCTGTTACTTTTTAGGTGCGTATTCTCAAAACGTTTGTAAAAGTTTAAAAGTAGAAATTAATTTCGACGCCATTTTAGATTTGTTAGGTTCTTACAAACCTAAATGATAGAGCTTTATATATAATAAATCTACATACTCATAGACTACAATACCACTTATTAGATGGAAAGAAGCAACCTTTTAACAATTTTAATAATTTTGATAGGCGTTATAGTATCACAGAGAGATGAGATACTGACTATTGAAGACTTTCAAAATTTGTAGGTACAAATTATTATCGCAACTCATTAAAAAACTGCAATTGTCTAAACGACGCCCCGCACTGGCGCGTGCGCAGCCTCGCGCAGCAAGAGCTAAACCGCGTACGCGACGACATCCTGCACTCGCGGCACGCCTACAAGGACCTCGTGGCGCACGCGGCGCGCAAGCTCGGCCACGTGCGCAAGCACACGCGCGCGCGGGCCAGCGGCGCGGCGGCGGCGTTGCGGGACTGCGCCAACTAGGGCTGGGACGGCTTTGACGCGACTGTTTCTGCTGATTTGTTCTCTTTGTGATACTGGTACTTTTTAGATGCGTGTTCTCAAAACGTTTGTTGGTTTTCGGTTTATTTCTAAAGAAAAGGAGTACAAGCTTTTGGGACGAACTTTTTGACGCGACTGTTTCTGCTGTTTTGTCTGCTCTTTGTGATACTGATACTTTTTAGTTGCGTGTTCTCAAAACGTCTGTAAAATGTCGGTTTCTTTCCAATGTCAAATGGACGAAGGAGTACAAATTAAGCGAGCGGCGCGTCAGCGGCGTTGGAGGACTGCACCAAGTAGTTTTATTAATGATTATTAATGTCTTGTAATCTCTGTGTGATACCTATTTTCGCAAACTTAGCAAGCCGCTACGTATTGGGTGCCCCTTTCCGACACTCCTGACTGCAATTAAGGTTTTTTTAATCTTACGCTAATTGGGTATCCCTATAAGAAAAAAAGCTCATAATATATGATATATCGAAGGTTGCGTGGTAAAATCCGGTAAGTCGAGATCATTTTTAATTAAAATAACAACCTGACGTACCTAAGGGTATGTAGTTCGTATTTTGAATAACGGTTTGCTCGACTTATCGGGTTTCACCACGCAACCTTCGATATTCCTAACAATTATCGTATTGGGAGAAAAATAACAGTACGTACATTTATTACTTTTATTCATTTTGAGAGGTTAGTATCAGAGAGAGTGAAAATGTCCACATATCGTCAGAAATCGTTTTGGGCGGGAAAGAAAACCCCTTAGCATACTTTTAATAGTGTTTAGGGGCATTATAGTATCACAAAGAGAGAATTAATTTCAGATGATACTTTTGATGGTTGGCTTTCTGCCTTGTATTTAAACTGTAAATCTTTGAATGCCAAAATTAGTACGATCCGAAGAAAATGAAGGGTACATTTTATTAATTCAAATATTTAAAAATGTACACCTACTGATATCGAAATCGATTTTATTCAGCATGGATTTAGCAAAACATTTTTTTTGTAATATGTATTGATAAAAAACTGATACAAATCGAAACATGCCAGTTTTTTCCATGATTTTATGAAACTTCCCTTCACGTGGTTACCTACTCGGTAGTAGTATAATTTTATTGTGTCATACACAAGGACTGGTATTGAAGCTTATCTGGTATGCTTTTATTGAAAATCCGTAGAGTAAGGCGTCCGCGCCACCTAAAGCATATTAAATACCAGTAACTACATGTATAGCGAGACTCCATGCTATTGCAGAAATAGTACATTACTTTAGTGGCCGGGAAAATGAGGATTTCCGGCGAAGTTGGTATATACGGCCGAGCGAGCGAGCGAGCGAGGCCCGATAGGTAACGAGGCCGGGAATCTGTTTTCACGCCGAGACATGTATAGTGCTTTTCTCAAACATACAATGAGATACAAAAAAAAATAATGACGATGTTGTTGAAATTAAAAAAAAGTTTCTTTGCTGGTCTAGGCCTGAAAAGTGTTATGAAATTCCATTTCCATCCCAGTGAGTTACTGCGCCCTAAAAGCGATACTTCCGAGTCTATTTAAAGGAACGTAAAGACAATATTTCATTGCATGTTTGAGAAAACTAAATTTTCACTCACGAATCAAAAGGTTTTCTTTCATTTAGAATTTTGTAAGTACTCGTATTTAATTCATTCTAAAGTGCCATCAATGTTTAGTAGTTAATGGCTTATTTCTGTTATTGTACTATCTGCAAGCCTGTAATAATTGTTTCATCTTTAGTGCGGTGTTTTCTAACCTTTTCGACGCCTTCAGCCCGTTTCACAAAAGCTTGTAACTTGTAATACAAGTGGAAGTCACTTGTTAGCACTATTAATTAGATAAGGACTTCCGCTTGTATTAGAGCTACAAAGCTACAAGCTTTTGAGAAATAGGCCCCTGGTCAATTAGGGTGCGGCTCCACTGACGTGGAGCGGAGCGGAGCTGTGCAAAATTGACCAATTACATTCTTCAAATTCGAATTCGAAACACTGTGATGCGGTCTCATTGGCTGAGCTCCCACAGCTCCGCTCCGCTCCGCGTCAATGGAGCAGCACCCTTAAGGTGACACTCAGACGTCATATCACCGAAATATCAAAATTTAACTTGAACTTTATACACTTGTGTGTAGGTCTTTATTACTCTGTGGATCGATTTATTAATTGGTTTTTGGTGTTGAACCTGCAGTACCCATATATCAGTCTTTGGCGTCCAAAAGGTTACTGTAAATGTTAAAAACACTACCACAATAGGTGAACGGCAGTGTTAGTTAAAATGGTGGCGATTTTATCGTTTATCTCTTACACAATTAAAACATGACAGCAGTCTTGTCCGCGACGATATGCGATAAAATTTAAGCCATCACAGGGTGCTCAGCCAAGTTGCCAATCGCTAACGCTTAATCGTCAATCGTAAGCGAAAGGCAGCTAACTGTCTTTGTCGCACTAATATGAGAGAGCGACAGAGAGGGAAACTACGATACGCTACTAAGCGTTAGCGATTGGCAACTTGGCTAAGCATTCAGGTTTAGAGTATTCTTAAATGGGGATGCTTAAGTGATTTGAAAATGAAAATACTTAAAAAAACAAAGTGGAATTTTCATTTTCAAGTCGAGCCAATACGTACTATACGTAGAATATTTTATTTCGGTCTCAGCCACAGTATATAACTTGTAATTTATTTTTCTATATTAGTTATTAAGATTGTTGTCAAAAGTATTAAAATTGGTACTTAATGCAATGAAAAATGGTCTAAATATAGGCCAAACATTTTGTTCCTATGATTTGGTTTTATATAGGTTAGGTATCCAAATTCTCGGGTTAAATTACATTAATATGAAAAGGATAGATTGAGAGAATGGGGGTCTAAATTTATTTTGTAAATATTTTAGTATTTTATAAAGCCAAGCGAAAGCTTATAGGTAACTGTGCCTTGTTGAAGAAAGCTTATAATTTAAATTTGTATACAGGAAAACAAACTTTGCATTAGAAAAAAAAAACAGAGATATCAAACTTTCTGAGGATGGCAAACGTTTCCAGCCAGATTTTTGTTATTTTTAATGGAACTCGTTTGCCCGACAGACTAAAAATAATAGCAACTAGTGCTTTCACTAACACTGACAGAAAGGGACTTTCGGTTTCAAATTTTAATTATAACTTTACTGAACGAGGGGCCTAGCCAAGATGATATTCGTAAGCGATAAGCGGAAAGTAATAAAAATACCTATTAGACAGATTCGAATGAAAAATCACGTGACTAATAGCTTTGGCATCGTGGCTAGGTCCTCAGGGCACAAGCATGAGGGTGCGCCAATGAGATCGCATCACAGTGATTCGAATTTGAAGAATGTTATTGGTCAATTTTGCACAGCTCCGCTCCGCTCCGCGTTAATGGAGCCGCACCCTAACACTTCACATGCTAAGTATGATTGATAAGATATAACTTTGCTTTTGTAATTTAGTAAATTGTTACCTAATTTAACTTACATTAAAATCGTACTTAGGAGCACTGTGATAGCTGAAAGAGATTATATTCGGAAAGAACTTTGTAAATTATTTCTCTTAGTAGCTTAAGTTAAAATTCATGATTTTCAAATTAAAGTTATTTTCGGCTAGCTCTCTACTGAATGTTTCAAAACAGGTAGAAATTAAATCCCAAATTTGAACGCTACAAAGATTTTTCCGAATGAAATTATTTTTGTTTAATACCACTTAAGTTCAAAAGTACCTACTAGTACAATTTGTTGTTTCATTAATAATATATTTTATATTTACGTAAGTATTGTTTAATGTTTTAATGTAATGTAAAATATTTTTGTAATAAAATATATACCTAACAACAATTTTATTGTTTTATCATTTATTTTTTAAATTAAACAAAAGGAGTCATTAAGTAAACAAAATTATATCGCTTTAAGGATCTCTTTATTTTTCGTTGTTAAATAATACTTTAAGGTATAAAAATAGTTCAGTATTTACAAATAAAGATCTAATTGACTTTCTAATATCTAAAATACTTAAAATATAAAATATGAGATTACAAACGACTTCGACACGTTAAAATTCCATAATAATTTTAAACATAACTAATTTAAAAAGTTTCTTTGTACACTATTTGTACACGAATATAATAAATATTATGGCATTGAAAATGGTAAAAGCAGTTTAAAAGACAAAATAACACAGCTGCCAAAGTAACTACACATATTATGCGATAAGTACAAACGTTTTTGAATAATTTAGACAAACAAGGAACACATTTAACAAAAAATATTTTTTGTCTAAAACCTAATTGAGAAACAAAAGTAAATGGCTAAGAAACAGCTAATAAATACGTCACATTCCGAAAATAGCTCATCCCTAAATTTGTGATCTGCCGTTCCCAGGAACTTTACTAATACAGATATTTTTGTAAGTTGAAGAAAAAAAGATTATGAATTCACTGGAAACGGCGCATATCCTATCCCTAATACAAGAAAATAAAGATTAATGATAATTTAATCTCATCATGCTTTTAACTATTTTTGATTTCAACTCTTTTAGTCTAATTTCTAAAGCAAACCTCACTTCGACCATTAGCAAGTTAGGTAAAAATACAGTCAAAACATTGGTCACGGCACCAAATTGTAAACGCATGCACAATTTCATAACATAGTTGTCCAATCCAACGATAGTCACAATTCATTGTCTTAACAAAATCTCAGTTCTTAAATAAATAAGGAATGTTGGATTATTACAAAACAAACCGTAAATTTTAACTAAGTCTTATTTTGAATCACATAAGTATAAAAAAAATGTTAGCATTTGGAGCGGCGTATGCATACCATCAATTTGTATTTTAGAAGGCAGTGATAGTTTTTAATAATCACAATATGCAGATGTAGTGCAAAAGTCGGTTTTTCACGGAAACTTCCGACTTCATATTGCTGTCGCAATGAACTTCAGTATCCATTGCACTGTACCTAATTGAGACAGAAAGATAAATTCGGCCGTTTCCGTGAAAACACGAAGGAAACATATTTTGCACTACATCTGTATACTTTATTTGAAAATTTCAGCACACAATCTGTCACTGTTGAATACACGATAACCTTACCACACTATTCACAAAATAAAATACATAAAATACAAAAAGTTTTTTAAATCTTCATAAAATGGACGTTGACAAAGTATTATAACATGAAACAAATAATTGGTAACAAAATATATTTATGTTCTATGCAGTCTTCATAAAATAATGTTTTTTTTTTCTAATTGAATGAAGAGAAATATAATACGTGGCCAACATGCATTTGAGGCTATATACACATAACTTAAATTACTTAACTATAGCAAGATTCGACACCCATCTGCAAAACGAGAATTGTATTTGTTAAACGCAATCATGAAACATCAGAACAGTATTGTTCTAAAACTTTATAATTATGTTCATCAAAACAAAGAATACAAATGTAGGTACAGGTAAATTCACTAAAGCTGGCACGAATGGAATGAATGACATATATTTATGTATCAATTGTATTATTGTGTGTTGCGGCCCCGCTATACCAACCTGTATCTACTGTTATTTTGACATCCACACAAAGATACCTACATTCTGTCACTTACTCGATCCATTCGTGCCAGCCTACGAACAAATAAAACATGGAAGCCGCACGCCATACTAAATTGCCTTTCAAAAACGGTCCTGAATTTTAGTTGACAAATGTCACCCCCTCTTCAATGCTTCACGGTAATGAATTTCAATATCAACCTCTAAAAACTTAAGCCCTTAGCCATAGTTGTGATTGCCTGATTGGTCCATCAAAGTTTTGATTGGCTATATTCTATAAACGTTTGTCAAAGATGTTGCGCCGAAATATGCGCGGTGTTAAGAAAAGCGAAAAAGCTGCCCATCTTGGCAAAATTGAACAATTCGTTTTGGGGGCATTTTTGAGCTGGCGTTAGACGTCCATGTTATATATGGTCGCAGGTGCCAGCTATCGTGAATTTACCTGTACTCGTACGTGCCTACAGGGTGTAAGTCTAATACGGGCGAAGCTCTTAACGGGTGTTAGTTTACGACATAATAAGTACATTCAAATAACTTTTACTTAAAATAAGAGCAACAAAATGTTCCATACAAAATAATTCGGCGCGCAATGTAGAGCAACATACGCGAGTTAAACTCTCGTTGACAGCTAATTTCAAAAGCAGATGACATAACTGCCATATCAACAATAACAAATGTTCGTACCTACATTGCTGCTCCGATAATCTTAAAAAAATTCTGTGGGGTCATAATTAAGAGTAACTTTAAAAAAACCTTGTAATCCATGATTACACTAATGAATCCCATGCCTGGTTTAATTGATCGCCTGTATTAGATTTACACACTGTATATTTCGATAAATAAACATATAATAAAAACGATTAAACTTACGTTAATTTATTCACTACGTGCGACCTATTGCGGAGAGCCTAGGTCCCCATTATCCAGCACTGAGCCCGTGCTATCGCAAATGTACGTGCACGCACACGAGTGGTTCGATAGCATGGCCTCAGTATTTGATAATGGAGGCTTTTTGATTTTGGTAGGCTCTCCGAAAAAAATCTCGAGTATCCGAAATATATACAGTGTGTGTCTATGATACTAGCTTTTATCGAAACCGATGAATGCGATGCAGATTTCTAGCCAAACCGTGAACATTATTCGATTCAAAATGCTAATTTTAAAAGTAATTAACTTTCTAAGAAAAGTTAATTGAGCAGCAATGTACTTCAAAATGAATCGTTAATTTGCACTTGAAAATGACAGATCGCAGCCACTCACAACGTTTGACAACTAAGCAGTACACGCGTTACCTTGATCGTTCGGAGGAAATAAAATTAATTTTACGGTCAATTTAATTATTTGTCAAATGGTTATACTTGAAAAAGATTGCTAGTAATGCGTATTATTACCCATTTTCGTAAAACCCCGGGTCATCGAAACACACTGTATAGTTGTCGTGCTATAAAGGCCCAGCCACAACATTGGTCTAAGGCGACCGGCGGCGAGCGAATCCATTAGTTGGAGTGGGATGCCGATATGGGTACTTCCTCTCGCCCGTATAATCTCAATATTTATCAAATGAAAGAACAAAAAGTAGGAAACAAAAAAAAAAATCTTAATTCAATTAAATCTCGCCCGTATGGTTTTCCGCTAAGCCGGTCGCTTTAGACCTATGTCGTGGCTGAGCCATATGATATTATTGACCATAAGAGTATACGTTATAGTAATATTTACCATCATAGTGGACCTAGGCCCGCCGTCGGTCGAGGGGGAGGCTCTGGCGTGTCTGGCGTAGGCGGTTTGAATGTGCTACCCTGTATTAGAAAATGTCATATATGGATTTAAACTTTTATCGCTCATATTTTAACGACAAACGGGTCTTAATCGCGTAAACTTACGTTTAATATTGACGTTTCGGGCATGACGTTACGCCCGTGGTCGCCGGTCGCAGGCAGACTGGCAGGTAAATATCAGTATAATATTAAACGTAAGTTTACGCGATTAAGAGCCGTTTGTCGTTAAAATATGTGAAAATGTCACGTTTATTGTGACATCAAAATGAAGGGAATATCCCCCTTGATAGTTGTAATAAGGTTCACTGATCTCATTTTGGGTATTTGCATTTAAATAAATTATAAAGACTATATTATTATAAGAATTATATTATTATTATGTTCTTGTGCGAGTTTATTTAGCGACTACAAAAGGGATAGATAGATTAGAAGAAGAAGGCGATAGTAAGTTAGGCATGTATTAGGGTTCAAATTATCTCAACACCCCTTATTCGTAAAAGTCTCCCAACTTAGTAAGCCGTTAAGAATTATTTATCTCTTTCGGTCTTACCAATATGTTTATAAGATTATATCTACAAGACATACTAATAAGACCAAAAGGGACAAACGATTCTTTTCCACTTGCTAAGGTGGGAGACATTTATGAATAAAGGTTATTAATTTTTATCCTATATCTGTTTTTTTTTACCTTACAATATAAAACAACCAACGGTCCAGTTACATATTACACTATGTACGCTGTGTGGTGACGGCAGTAAGAAAACATTTGTCACCATCCTAAGTCTATCCACGGGTGTCGTAAGAGTCGACTAAGCGATTGAAGTTTCATTGACTGATTTTTACTAGAGAATTGATGATGTCTTTGTCGCACTAATATGAAAACGTGACAGGGTGAATATCTGAGCGCTTAAACCGCCTAATTTTGGTGGCATCATTGATAGTTGCCACCAAAATTGGGCAGTTGAAACGCTCAGATATTCATCCTACTACGTTAGTGATTGATAACTAGGCTAAGCATCCTGATGCGTTTTTACTGAGGTAGGCTGATGAGAAGTTGGAGCGGGTGGATGAGATCATATTTACCTGGAACCCCAAGGCGGCCTCTAGCGGCGACGGCGAGTCACCGCCGAGTGTCGCGTAGTCGCCGAACCGCTCCGTCGCGCGACTGCCTTGTATCGTCGCGTATGTATTGTCCGTCTGTTGACAAAAATAGTTTGAATTTATGGCGTTGGGACCACGCAAAATAGGCACGTATGAATAACAACAACAAGTATTTTTATCTACCGGTGCTGCCTCCAAGTTGGGCTGTTCCGGCTGGTCTCCGAACACGTTCATGGTGAGCTCCTGCTCCTCATAGGGCCGCAGCTTGGTCTCCAGCCAGAGAGGGTTCTCCGTGGTGCTCAGCTCTTCCAGGATCCGTCTCCGGGCCAGGCTGTCGCCTTTGCTGGATTGTAGGGACGGTGGGGGGATTACCCTGAAAGATTAAAAAGGAAATTAAAATCTGAACCCCTTATTCATAAACGTATGCTAACTTGGCAAGCCGCTATTGTTTGTCCCTTTCGGTCTTATCAATATGTCCACAAGAGTGAGCGGAGGCAAGATTGGCGGAGGGGGTACGTCAAAAAATAACTGCAATAAACTTATTAGAGGACAGGACGCCTATAGGTGTTAGCGATGTAGACTTAACGATGGTTAATTGAGTATCCAGCTACGTGTTAAATACTCACAACCAATTAAATGTGAATAATATATGACCATTCCAGACCTTCCTACAGATGGTCCTACACACACACATCACACATCATCAGCCTATGTTAGTCCACTGCTGGACGTAGGCTTCTCCCATTGACCATGCGTATAGACGCATTAGGAGGTAAATGCCCATTATCGCCACCCTGGGCATTTACCATCATAGTCACCATAGTGGACACATGTCCACTATGATGACTATGATGGTCCTACAAATTACTGGAAATACAGATATTATTATTATGAAATAAAATGTTTCTTCAACTGAGTATATAAAAAGTTAGATGTATTTTTATCTAGATGCTTATGCATGAAAAATTTAATGAAGATAGAATAACAATATAAAATAAATCTAGCAAAAAAGAGTAGAAATTATAAAGCGATAACACTGTATTCTCATGCTTTTCAAATCAATCAAATACGGGACGTTATGACGATGGTGCCGCTTTTTAATTTCTACTTTTTTTTGCCAGATTGTAACGTTGTTTATATGTATTTTAGAAATATGCACAATTAGAAAAGAAACACTTACCAATGTTTTAAACAAGCACACACCACTATGAACGTGACGATGCCGGTGAAAAGCACTATCAGTAGTGCTATCAACGCAGCTAGCGCTGGGTCGAAACTGTCGGGAGCTGAGAAAGAAAAATGAAAATTGAAATGCATTGTAAAACAAATCGATGTTGTAATGTCAGACCACATTGCCGTTGAAGTAAATGAACAGTCAATTGTATTAATTGCATGCAAGCAATAAATCTGAACCACATAAAACGTGAATTTTAGTCATCATCATCAGCCTATGATAGTCCACTGCTGGACGTAGGCCTCTCCTATTAACTATGCGTATAGACGCATTAGGAGGTAAATGCCCATAATCGCCACGCTGGGCAAGCGGATTGGCGATCGCAGTAATGTGTCCACTATGATGACGCTGCTGCCCATCAACAATATTTTATTAAATAATGGTAAGTGACACTTCAATCCCTTAGTCGACTCTTACGACACCCGAAGGAGGAGTTGGGATGGTGACAAATGTATTCTTACTGCCGTCACCACACGGCTATGAATTTTAGTCATTTTAGTATAAATATATATACAATGGAGTGCTTCTTATTTTTGCATTTTTGTAGGATGTTCGAACCAATAAAGGAGCTAGTTTAATAGAAAATTGCAATCGGTAGAGCAAAGAGCTCCTTTATTGGTTCGAACATCCTACAAAATTGCAAAAATAAGAAGCACCCTAATATACAACTTTAGACCTTATGCTGCAGACATAAGGAAAAAAGTGTAAACATACTTATTTGCCCCCCTAAGTATTGATTTTTCTATCCTCAGTTAACAGTATCTGAAGGATCCAAGAAAAAAACATGTTCAGTGCTTAAAAAAATCAGGGCAAATTCACACCTTATTCTGTGACAAGTAAGGTGGTTTTTCCTTTTGTAATTTGAATTGACTAGACATGTTCTTTCCGTGGACGCTTAATATGTCAAATAAATGTTAGCTCTATCCTTTCTTGACTGATGACCTGAGATAAAGATGCTAATCATTTTAACTGACGGATACAGAATATTTTCTTCGGTTACCGCGAGGATTACTCATGAAATAAAACTATGAAAACGGACAAACTCGCGTATATTAACTAATTTTAACTTCATTCCGACGTTTCGAACACTTTACAGGGTTCGTGACTTACAGTCATCAGCAGACCACGAACCCTGTAAAGTGTTCGAAACGTCGGAATGAAGTTAAAATTAGTTAATATACGCGAGTTTATCCGTTTTCATAGTTTTATTTCATGACGGATACAGATTGAAAAAAAAAACGGGCAAATGCGAGTCGGTCTCGCGCGCGAAGGGTTCCGTACCATTATCAATTTATTACAAAAAAATACAGTTAAGTCAACCTACCTCAAAAACTATAGGAGATAATTTAATCAAACCTAAAATCGTTGATAGAGTTTATGTGCATAACATATATATTTTTTTATAATTTTATATCGCGTAGTTTAAAAAATAGAGGGGGGACACATTTTTCAGATTTTCAGAGCTGATATCTCGAAAACGATTTGCTTAAATAAAAATGAGATTTATAAACTTTCATATCATTTTCAAAGACCTTTCTATTAATACCCACACGCTTATAATACAACTAAAAAAAATTTTCTATGCCTCAATTACATGTATGGAGGGCCCCCACCTGCTGTAGCGGTTCATACAACACATATCCCAAATTTCGTTACTGTAGCATTTATAGTTTCCGAGTAAATCGGCTGTGACAGACGGACGGACGGACGGACAGACGGACAGACGGACATGACGAATCTATAAGGGTTCCGTTTAAAATATAAAATATAATAAAATCAGCCTTCTTCCTTCAGTTAATAAAGGCAAAAATTTGCAAATTGTTTACCTTTGGCAGTAGCGCTGGCAGCAGTAAGCGTCTCCACTCCATACTCCTGGTAGACGTCCTTCAGCTCGTCATACTTGGAGTCCACGGTTTCCAGCACCCGTTCCACTGGCATGATCTGGTAGGTTGTTGGGTCTACTGGCAGCAGGTGGATTTCGCACCTGAAAGTAATCATAAATATTCTTGTTAGGTCTCACATAGCCAATGACTTTCGTTCACATATGAAAACTCGCAATCATGTGCAATGTGGCCTGCCCATTGCCACCTCAGCTTACTAATCCGGAGGATTATGTCAGTAACTTTAGTTCGCCTACGGATCTCCTCATTTCTGATTCGATCACGCAGAGAAACTCCGAGCATAGCCCTCTCCATAGCTTTTTGAGCGACTCTGAGTTAACAGATGAGGCCGATGGTGAAGGACCACGTTTCGGTGCCGTAAGTCATCATCACTGGTAACACACATTGATTGTAGACTTTCGTCTTAAGGCACGGAAGTATGTCGGACGAAAAGACATCGCGTAGTTTCCCGAACGTTGCCCAACCGAGTTGGATTCGGCGGTTGACCTCTTTCTCGAAGTTGGACCTACCTAATCGGACTACTTGTCCTAGGTAGATGTACGAGTCAACAACTTCGAGTACCGAGTTTTCAACAGAAACCGGGAAATCATAAATGGGTGAACATTATTTTCGTTGTCTTATTCTGCGTCCCAAAAAAACGTGACGTAGTGTTGATTTTTGTACGAGATGATGTTTTGTGTTCAATTTATTTATGTATGGATTAAATCATAGCGCGAAAAAGAAATACAAGTGCACCGAATTTTTTTAATATACTGAGTCGAAACAGCAACTAAAAGCGTGACAGAGTGGTATGAAACAAGACAACGAAAATAATTTTGACCCCTAAAACACACACGAAAGAATTGGTAACTCGGTGTTTCTATGCAATTTTTTAAAGCGTTTTTATTGTTCATTACCATCACCACTTTATTTTCCGTTTTATAAAAGCAAACGAGACTATTATGACAGAATAGCAGACAAACATACGCCTGCTACAAGATAACCGAAAATGACTCCATTATTTATACGTTCGTCAATAATTTGGGAATGGTAATTCTCAAATTATTGACTCACGTGATTTATGCACAAGCCCTAAGTGACCAAATCCCAACTGTTGTTAGTGTTGTGGATTTGGCCACTTAGGGCTTGTGCATAAATCACGTGAGGTCCTTATAGGGAGGGAGGGGGTCCAAGAAAACATCACGAAAGATCACGTTAGGGGTGGGGGGTACAAGGAGACCTTACGTGTATTTTTCTGCGATGAACAAACTAAGAAATATTGTGAATTTCAGCGAGCGTCCAATAAAAGTTGAATGAGAAAAATACACGTGAGACTGCTAGGGGGGGTAGCCAAGAAACTTAGGGAGGGGGGAGGGTCAAAAAGTAGCCGGAAAAACCTCGCATGATTTATGCATGACATCACCATGCGGATCAGGGAGGTCCGGTCTGTGATCCATACCTGGACAAGTGTAGTCACTACCCACTCACCAGTCGTCATACAGCCTGTCAGCATGGACCAGATGCAGCCTCCTCGCGGGCACGAGCAGCGCGCCGCTGGCGGCGGCGAGGCGGCTCCTCACGCCGGCTTCAGGCCGGCCGCAGCCGCGGGACACCACCATGCGGATCATAGGTCCGGTCTGTGATCCATACCTGGACAGTTGTAGTCACTACCCACTCACCAGTCGTCATACAGCCTGTCAGCATGGACCAGATGCAGCCTCCTCGCGGGCACGAGCAGCGCGCCGCTGGCGGCGGCGAGGCGGCTCCTCACGCCGGCTTCAGGCCGGCCGCAGCCGCGGGACACCACCATGCGGATCATAGGTCCGGTCTGTGATCCATACCTGGACAGTTGTAGTCACTACCCACTCACCAGTCGTCATACAGCCTGTCAGCATGGACCAGATGCAGCCTCCTCGCGGGCACGAGCAGCGCGCCGCTGGCGGCGGCGAGGCGGCTCCTCACGCCGGCTTCAGGCCGGCCGCAGCCGCGGGACACCACCATGCGGATCATAGGTCCGGTCTGTGATCCATACCTGGACAGTTGTAGTCACTACCCACTCACCAGTCGTCATACAGCCTGTCAGCATGGACCAGATGCAGCCTCCTCGCGGGCACGAGCAGCGCGCCGCTGGCGGCGGCGAGGCGGCTCCTCACGCCGGCTTCAGGCCGGCCGCAGCCGCGGGACACCACCATGCGGATCATAGGTCCGGTCTGTGATCCATACCTGGACAGTTGTAGTCACTACCCACTCACCAGTCGTCATACAGCCTGTCAGCATGGACCAGATGCAGCCTCCTCGCGGGCACGAGCAGCGCGCCGCTGGCGGCGGCGAGGCGGCTCCTCACGCCGGCTTCAGGCCGGCCGCAGCCGCGGGACACCACCATGCGGATCATAGGTCCGGTCTGTGATCCATACCTGGACAGTTGTAGTCACTACCCACTCACCAGTCGTCATACAGCCTGTCAGCATGGACCAGATGCAGCCTCCTCGCGGGCACGAGCAGCGCGCCGCTGGCGGCGGCGAGGCGGCTCCTCACGCCGGCTTCAGGCCGGCCGCAGCCGCGGGACACCACCATGCGGATCATAGGTCCGGTCTGTGATCCATACCTGGACAGTTGTAGTCACTACCCACTCACCAGTCGTCATACAGCCTGTCAGCATGGACCAGATGCAGCCTCCTCGCGGGCACGAGCAGCGCGCCGCTGGCGGCGGCGAGGCGGCTCCTCACGCCGGCTTCAGGCCGGCCGCAGCCGCGGGACACCACCATGCGGATCATAGGTCCGGTCTGTGATCCATACCTGGACAGTTGTAGTCACTACCCACTCACCAGTCGTCATACAGCCTGTCAGCATGGACCAGATGCAGCCTCCTCGCGGGCACGAGCAGCGCGCCGCTGGCGGCGGCGAGGCGGCTCCTCACGCCGGCTTCAGGCCGGCCGCAGCCGCGGGACACCACCATGCGGATCATAGGTCCGGTCTGTGATCCATACCTGGACAGTTGTAGTCACTACCCACTCACCAGTCGTCATACAGCCTGTCAGCATGGACCAGATGCAGCCTCCTCGCGGGCACGAGCAGCGCGCCGCTGGCGGCGGCGAGGCGGCTCCTCACGCCGGCTTCAGGCCGGCCGCAGCCGCGGGACACCACCATGCGGATCATAGGTCCGGTCTGTGATCCATACCTGGACAGTTGTAGTCACTACCCACTCACCAGTCGTCATACAGCCTGTCAGCATGGACCAGATGCAGCCTCCTCGCGGGCACGAGCAGCGCGCCGCTGGCGGCGGCGAGGCGGCTCCTCACGCCGGCTTCAGGCCGGCCGCAGCCGCGGGACACCACCATGCGGATCATAGGTCCGGTCTGTGATCCATACCTGGACAGTTGTAGTCACTACCCACTCACCAGTCGTCATACAGCCTGTCAGCATGGACCAGATGCAGCCTCCTCGCGGGCACGAGCAGCGCGCCGCTGGCGGCGGCGAGGCGGCTCCTCACGCCGGCTTCAGGCCGGCCGCAGCCGCGGGACACCACCATGCGGATCATAGGTCCGGTCTGTGATCCATACCTGGACAGTTGTAGTCACTACCCACTCACCAGTCGTCATACAGCCTGTCAGCATGGACCAGATGCAGCCTCCTCGCGGGCACGAGCAGCGCGCCGCTGGCGGCGGCGAGGCGGCTCCTCACGCCGGCTTCAGGCCGGCCGCAGCCGCGGGACACCACCATGCGGATCATAGGTCCGGTCTGTGATCCATACCTGGACAGTTGTAGTCACTACCCACTCACCAGTCGTCATACAGCCTGTCAGCATGGACCAGATGCAGCCTCCTCGCGGGCACGAGCAGCGCGCCGCTGGCGGCGGCGAGGCGGCTCCTCACGCCGGCTTCAGGCCGGCCGCAGCCGCGGGACACCACCATGCGGATCATAGGTCCGGTCTGTGATCCATACCTGGACAGTTGTAGTCACTACCCACTCACCAGTCGTCATACAGCCTGTCAGCATGGACCAGATGCAGCCTCCTCGCGGGCACGAGCAGCGCGCCGCTGGCGGCGGCGAGGCGGCTCCTCACGCCGGCTTCAGGCCGGCCGCAGCCGCGGGACACCACCATGCGGATCAGGGAGCTCCGGTCTGTTATCCATATCTGGAGGGAGTGGCGAACTTGTTAAGGACCTATTTTACCTTTGCATCACACCTGTTCGGTAAGTGCGCCGTAAATGAGTCAATACACTCTAGGGAGTCAAGGATTTCCACACAACATTACGTCGCACTAGCGCGGCGCGCCGAGATTTCTTTTATAAAAATAACAAATTTAAGTCATCCCTGATTTTGAGAAAGGATTTATACCATTTTAGAGTAGTTTTGTGAAAATATATTGTTTTATTTACTTGTTTTGCCTCACAGGTGTGACGAAAAACATTATGTGTGCCATGGGCGGTACAAGAATTATGAATTTCTTATTTACCGCCCTTAATACACAATGTACTATAACGACCTTAATACATGTCTGCTACATAATTACTAAGCACTGAATAATAATAACACAAATAGAAATTAGCATATCAACACTTTGAAACTCAAAAGCTTCTCAAAGCGCCATAAGCCATCAACACTGAAACTCAAAAGCTTCTCAAGCCCATTGCGTCAACCATTTGAAACGACATGGCTTACGCTATTTAAAAAATGAATATTTGGGTAAGTCCACATAGACTGTAACAACATTCACCAATTTTTTTGTGCTTATTCGTAATATTTACAATTAATTTTGTTAAGAGTAAACGTAGAAAACGATAAGCAATGTTTTGTTTTACAGTCTTAGGGATTTGCCCATTTTGATTGCAGAGTGACGACACCAGTAATTAACAAGTACCCAATAAAAAATAAGAGTTACACATTTTTTTCACGACAATAAAATTATTCTATAACCCTATGTTCTAAGGACTAAGGTTGAAATTGTTAGCTAAAAGTGTCTAACTCTAAAAAAAAGCTCTTATATAAGCAATATGTAGACCATATACTTACAAAGACTTGTGCTTTAGCCTCGCGATGTGGTGGCGCCATCTCGCGCGCAATGATGTCAAGCACGAACCGATCATTGTTATACTCCGCCATGTAGCCGGCTGTCATTAGCACTCCTACGAATACGAAAGGGTTTTAAAGCCAACATTATCATTTATCAATAACAAGATCATGTTTAGTGTAAATTGAAATAAAATTTACAGTAAGATGACAGGGTATTGACAAGCACTGATGAGTTAACCGATCACTATTTCTATCCTGAACCGATGGAAATTAATGTTGAATAGATATTGAAAATGGATTGCACGACCAGAGTAAAATACCAGATTTTGGTAAAAAGTGTCAGATGATACTGTAAAATATTTAAATTGTTATTTTTTGTATCTTTGTATTATAGGTACTTGTTATTTTGAATAAATAAATTTATCGATTGACTGATAAATACGAAGGTAGCAATAACATACACCGTTGGACTTTAAAAAAATGTATAAAATTGGGAAAAAATAATGACAGCATAAATACGAGTATACTATCAGACTTATCAGACGATAAGAAAAAAAAAAAAAAAAAAAAAAACAATTTTATTTGTAGGGCGGCAGTAGTCAAGCCAATTTTTTTGCTTATCTTATTACAATTTGAATATGATGCTGAATGTGCTTTATGTGGTTTGTTACATTATACCATATAAAATAATATACGCCTGATATTACACTAGTAGATTATGATCAGCTGTCTCACCTTCCTGAGTAATGTTGAAAGGCGAAGGTACAACGCTGCCACTAGACTTGGAGGCTCCAAACTTGTACAAATTGGAGGCAGCAACCATGTAGACAAGCGTTCCGTTTTCTTCTAGATCAGGGTCTTCCGCCGCCACGGAGAGGATCGCCTCGTTGACTCGCGCCGTGTGTTTTATTGCTGGAAGTATAAGTATTTCTTTACTATATGGCATAACGCATTTTTAAGATTCGCAGCATTAGAAAGTCTAAATTGTGGCAAAGGCAAATAATAAATAAGAGCAGAATTGGCTAAATCCATTGTTGCGTATCGTACAATCGTGTTGATTCGCGGCTAATAGGTACCCGATAGTGATAATTAATAAGAATGATTGAAAATTCGACGACGACTATGGACGATTGTGGTAGACACACGTCTGAGTGGCTTAAGGTTGTAGTACCTTCGAAACATTAAGTACAGATGTCGCTAGTGATTAGTTTCACAATACCATTGACTAAATTCGCTGTGATTCACGGAAGGTCGTCTGGTGTAATTGGAAGCACGTTGGACCTGCAATCCAGAGGAAGCGGGTTCGAATCCCGTGACAACCAGAGTCTTTCGCAGTTGATTTATTCTATGGTAAACATCTATTACGACATTGTAAAATGTAATTGTTGCAATATTTAGGCATAATTTATGAATGTTTGTGACGTAAACAAAATCACGTGCGTGTCCGATACCACTAATTAAGACCGATATGCGACGCCCACTGGGTAAACCACGTTTCACTGGGTAATGTGTGCACTTGTGAAATGGGAGAAGTAGAAGGTGGCTTTTAGTTAGTCATAAATTGTTTTCCTTAGATATACCGAAGTTTTGGTAAATCATCCAAGAAATCCGTGTTTGAGAAAAATAGGTTGTCATCTCCGTTCCCGCTCACCTTTTCTAAAAGTTTTCTCTTGTCATCCAGTGGAAATGCTGCGAGCATTTTAGTTAGGAATTTATGGTAATTTTTGTTCAGTGTAGTTTCGGTTAGTTTTAAGATTGCCGGCGCTGCTCTACCTTGCCCCGAGCACTCTACACGATGATTCTTAATCCGTGATCAGGAATCGTTTTTTCTAACTCAGTAACTGATGGGGATTACGTCAAAGTAGTAATTACGTGAAAACAAAGTTATTTATTTTTTAATAATATTTTAATTTTGAATTTAATTTTATCCCAAAATCCTTGTCACTCTACTACCATATCGGTTTTAATGAGGTTGTCGCATATAGCTTATAATATGTAAATAAACATCTGTCTTATGTCATTTATAGCTCATACTATGTAAATAAATATCTGTCTTATGTAGCTCATAACATGTAAATAAATATCTGTCTTAGTATGTAATTCTTAAGCCTAAGACTTTAACTAGATATAAGATTGATTGTTCCCCAATTAAATTAATCCCATTCCTTTACTTTTTTGTACAATATTTGTCCATTGTGTATTTCGTGTAATTCATTTAAATAAATACTATCACACTATACGCTACCACATATAACACGCACGCGGCGTGAGATACCCGCGACTTTGGGCGCTCGCGGATTATCGCGGAGTGGGGATAGCTAATATATATATACGCTATCCGCGAGGGCTCAATTCATTCACGCTCGCTTCATCAAGCGCTAATCACGCGCTCACTAACCAACTAACACTCAACATACTGTAATGTTGTAATTGTAAACAAGTGTTTTTATTTAAACATTTCCCTAAATAAAGTCCCTGAGCCGAGGTAGCCGCAGTAGCTGAGTCATCGAGCATCACGACAGTCTTCGTCAAGAGAACGAGATACATCCACACCCCACAACTTGGTCCTTCGAACCGGATAGCAGCGAAGACTGAAGGTGCAGAGCAAGCCCGGTTGTCAAAACAGAAAAAAGTACGCGCTGAGCTTGAAGGCAACTCGGCTCAGGGTAGGGACCTTACCAGCTTGCTGGTCGGACCGTACGTGTTGTAGGTTTCCTCCACGTACGTGTCCTGGCAACTTTAGTTGCATTACGTCACACGGTTGACGTCATCCTTACCAGCTTGCTGGTCGGACCGTACGTGTTGTAGGTCTCCTCCACGTACGTGTCCTGGCAACTTTAGTTGCATTGCGTCACATGGTTGACGTCATCACACTGCTTTCGGACGCTTAAGGCATTGCACTTAGCCTAAGCGCGAGATTCAGTGCATCGAGGGATCCACGCTTAGGGACGTCGGCGTTGCAATCGGTAGCGTCGTCGTATAGGTGTTAGGTAGGTAAAGTCATAATTACCCCCGCGTGCGTCAAAGTGAAGAAAGAAGATGTCCGAATCGGGAAGAACTCTGCGACCGCGGAAACAGGGGCAAGGCGTCCCCACTCCCACGACCACCGGGTCGAGGGACACCACGACCACGCCGCAAACGGGCGACATCACCACTGTCTCCTATGAAACTCATCAAAAGAGCGGAGGCACCAGTGGCAATCAGAACAATAGTCGGAAAAAAGTTCGGTCTGAAGATGAAGTGTCGAATCGCGATATCAACGAAACGGTAGTGGTTAGAAGTAGGTCGGGCACCGTAGTAGGCAACGACGACGATATAGTGCAAAATAACAAGCGCGCGCCGGTAAATAATAAACCCGCGAAAAGTGACCGCGATAATAAACTTGCTGTACTCTTAGCAGAACTCGAAGTTCATAAAGCCGCCCTCGCCGTTGCTCAAAAGCAGAGTGACACTGCCAAGTTAAGGCTCCAGATTGCCGAGGCCGAGGCCCGATCTGGGAGCGGCAGTGTCATATCCGACATTAGTAAAACCGAGCAACGAGTCAGAGGTTGGGTGGAACAACAAGTTCAGTTAAAACCAGCCGTCGCGAATATCAAATTCCCGTCGCCCCGCGAGGCCGCGCCGCCGGCACCCGTTGCCGAGAAATACCGCCAAACTCAACCACAAGCGATTAATGTACCGTATACGCAATACACTCCCGTGATACATAAACCGCCCGAATTGCCCACGTTTGACGGCAACGTTACGGAATGGATCGCGTTTCGCGCCGAATTCGAAGACACCGCGCCCATGTTTAGCTCGGTGAATAACGTCAGTAGGATTAGGCGAGCCCTTAAAGGCGAAGCGCGAACGGCCGTCAAATCAATTATGTACACGGTGCAAGACCCGTACGAAATAATAGAAGCTTTAGAAAGACAGTTCGGAGATCCTGAGGAAATAATCCTCACCGAGCTGCATAATGTCAAACGTATGCCCCGCCTGGCAGAAGATAATAGTAATATAACGACATTCGCCGCGCACGTGGCCAACGCCGTGGCCACGATAAAATCATTAAGACAAGAAAAATACTTGTGCGCGCCGGAACTTGTAAATAAAATAGTTAATAAACTAAATTTAATTGTGCGCTACGAATGGGCAAAGTATAAACAAGCAAATAGCGAAACACCGGATTTAGTCGCGATCTCCGAGTTTTTGAACGATATAAGCAAAGCCGCGAAACGCGTAAGTCATGGTAAACAAAGTAGGTCGCGAAATCACGTGAATACGGTAGCTTTCGAACAGAGCTCAAAACGAGAATCTAGACAAAATTACGCGCCACCGTCTTATCGCGATAATAGTAGCGACTCTGAATCGGAAGTACATAACGCGACACCGCGCAAAGGCTCGAGGTATCCCACGGTAGCCCAAGTGAAACCGCGGGAAATAAAAAAGAAACCCGAGTATACAAGCGGGGCTAGACCGAAACAAAGCTCGCCCAGCGTCAGCGTACCGCGCGATTCGTGTCCTATATGCAAGAATGCCAACAACCATTACGTCAGCGCATGCGCGAAGTTTATAACCGCGTCGGTCGCCGACAGATGGGAGTTCGTAAAAAATGCACGGCTATGCGTTAGGTGTCTAGGGTTCGCGCATCGTAGACCGTACAAATGTAAATACGTAGCTTGTGGAGTAAACCAGTGCGAGGCTGGCCACCACAAATTATTGCACGGTTTAAGTTTAACCACGGCTAGCGCTCAAAGTAACAAGGCCTCACCGGGAGGCGTAAATACGATACGACTAGCACAGGCGTATCTTAAAATTATTCCGGTAGAAGTCTCAGGTCCGTCAGGCGTGGCGCATACGCATGCGCTATTAGACGAAGGTGCAGCGATGTCACTGATCCTGCACGAAACGGCCGTCAAGATAGCCCCCCAACAGAGGGGGGAAACGCTCGATATTCAAGGCATAGGCGGTACCGTTAGCAACACAGATTCGTATACAATTCGTTTCGGAATCAGAGGTCACTGCAGTCGTCATTTAGAAACGATAGAAGCACTGACTATTAGAAGAATAGGTGTAGGATCGCAAGAGGTGTCCAGAAAATTAGTCGAACAATGCGAACATCTAACAAATGTCATTGACGAACTATGCTACGACACCGCGGTTCCAACCATACTAATAGGACAGGATAATTGGCATCTAATCGTAACACGGCAAATTCTAAGCGGTAAACCTCACCTACCCGTCGCGAGTCTGACGAAGTTAGGATGGGTACTCCATGGGCCACATCGTAAAGGCGATGCGGCAATAAATTTCATAGGCCACGCACGGCCTAAGACCGCGGACGATCTCGCCGTCGAGCTTATGAAAAAGCATTTCGACATAGAGGCACTAGGCATAGAAAAAAAACTACCGCGTACCGATCCCGACCAGCGCGCGTTAGATTTATTAAAATCAACATGTCGAAAAATACCGGGTGAAAATAGATATAGGGCGGGACTATTATGGCGTACCGATGATGAAACTCTCCCGGATAACAGAGCTCACGCGTTACGACGACTTTACAGTCTAGAAAGAAAACTCGATCGCGATACGGCTCTGAAAACCGAGTATACGAAGCACATGAATAATCTGCTCGAGAAAGGTTACGCGGAGAAAATGGACTCGCCACCCCCACCCGAAGGAACCCGAACATGGTACTTAGCGCATTTTCCGACGTTTCATCCGCAGCGAGGAAAAATGAGGCTAGTATGGGACGCGGCGGCTACGGCATACGGGCGATCATTAAATAGCGCGCTGGTGGCCGGGCCCGATCTACTAGAATCACTCTTTGGCGTTATGGTGCGCTTCCGAGAAGGCAAAACCGCGGTCATAGCCGACGTAAAAGAAATGTTCTTGCAAATCGAAATAATGGAACAGGATCGGGATGCGTTACGTTTCGTTTGGAGGGGGGAGGACCGTTCAGCCCCACCTCAAGAATATAGAATGAAACGATTAATATTCGGTTCAGCTGCGTCACCTACAACGGCGCTATACGTCAAAAACGAAAACACAAACGCACACAAAGACAAGTACCCGATAGCCGCGGAAAAAACCATAAAAAACACATACATGGACGACATGTTAGTAGCATTCGACATGGACGACCACGAAGTTAGGCGCGTTATAAACGAAATATACGAGTTAAACATGCTTGCGTCGTTCGAACTTCGCGGGTTCGCGTCAAACAATCCCGCAGTAATTTCTGACGTAGTAAGCTCCAAGGAAGAAACGTCAATTATCGGGGGGAGCGAAAGCGAAAGAACGTTAGGCTTAAAATGGAACCATAAACGAGATACGCTCGGATTCCACGTCAACTTTCGCAATACGCCCGAAGACGTCCTAAAGGGAGAAAAGTTACCTACAAAACGTCAAGTTACTAGCAGTGCAATGTCCATATTCGATCCGATAGGCTACGTAAGCCCAATTTCAGTGCTAGGTAAAGCACTCATGCAAGAGGTGTGGAGAACCGGTATAGATTGGGATACGACTATTCCTATCTCACTCGCACCCGCATGGCGGTCATTCGTCGATAACGTACAGCAACTAAAATATTTAGAAATACCGCGTCACGTACAGGCGTTTAATAGAGAAGCCGATATACATGTTTTTTGCGACGCGAGCGAAAAAATATACGCGGCAGCTATATATATAGTAAGTACCAGTCCAGAGGGACTACGTACTTCAGCGCTCGTAGCAGCGAAAGCACGAGTCGCACCGCTGAAAGTAATTAGCGTGCCACGAATGGAACTACAGAGCTGCGTACTCGCGACCAGGTTAGCCGAAACAATAGTCAAGGAATCGGATTACGTTATAAAGAATAGGTATTTTTGGGCCGATTCAAAAACCGCGTTAACATGGATCAGGTCAGACCCGCGTAGGTATAAAACGTTCGTAGCCCATAGAATAGCGGAAATTGAAAGCACAACCACTCCCGCCGACTGGCGATGGGTACCGAGTGCGTTAAACGTAGCCGACGACGCGACCCGAGGCGTTCCCGCGCAATTCGGAACGAATCACCGATGGTTCATCGGGCCCGAGTTTATACGTCAAGAATCAGCTAAGTGGCCGGTCGAAAAAACACTCGCCGGTACGGACGTTACCGGAGAGGAACGCGCGTTTAAAGCTATATGTACGGGCGTCGCGAGTAAAAAAGATAAGTTCGATTATTTACCAGTCGTAAATAGGTTCTCTAAATTTTCAAAGTTAGTCCGAGCGACGGCTAGAGTTCTGATTGCCGCCGAGGCTTTTAAGGCCAAACCGCTATACAAGAAAATAGAAACAGAAATGAACAAGGGGCATTTGAACTTGGCCGAAATCTTGTTAATACGACGAAGTCAACAAGAATCCTACGCTGAGGAAATCAAGTTGCTGGAGGCTGGGCGCGCACTACCAAGAAGGTCTGCATTACACAAAATTGCAGTTAAACTGGACAAGAATGGAGTTCTTATACTCGATGCTAGAATTGACAAGCAAGTCCACGTACCCGTCTTGCACGCCAAAGAAGGCTTCACGAAGCTCCTGATTCATCATTATCACGTTCTGTACAATCACGGCAACCACGCGACTGTGATCAACGAATTAAAGCAGAATTATTATATTATCGGACTGCGCGGTAGTATTCGTTACTTAACGAATAAATGCCAATGGTGTCGGACCTATAAGGGAACTACTCTCAAGGTTCCTGTAGGCGACTTACCACCAGAAAGGCTCCAGGCGAATCAACCGCCGTTTACCGCAGCAGCGGTAGATCTCTTCGGACCTATGCACATCACAATAGGTCGCCGTAGAGAGAAAAGATGGGGCGTCCTGTACACGTGTCTTACCACCAGGGCCGTCCATTTAGAGCTTGCCGCCTCTCTTTCGGCATCCTCTATGATATTATCATTAAGAAGAATGATAGCACGGCGTGGTACACCCACCGTTCTCTACTCTGACAACGCCACCAACTTCTACGGAGCAGAACGAGAAATCGCCGAAGCCAAGGTGACTCTACCCGAATCCATGAGGCCATTCTTGATCGAGAAATCCATAATGTGGAAGAAGATTCCGCCAGGCAACCCTTCCGCCGGTGGTGCTTGGGAACGTCTCGTCGGCAGCGTCAAGTCAGCTCTGAAAACAACCCTCAAAGAACGAGCGCCCCATGAGGAAGTCCTGCACACTTTGTTGCTAGAAGCCGAACACATAATTAATTCGCGACCACTCACACCAGTGAATCCCGATCTCGAAGACGAGGCCCTGACTCCGAATCACTTCCTTCTTGGACGATCAAGCGCCATGTCACCGCTGGGAGTGTTTACAGACAGCAATTTATCCCTATCTTCTTGGAAGACTGCGCAATCTCTCGCCGACCACTTTTGGAAACGCTGGCAGAAAGAATACCGGCCGAGTTTACTCCCACGATCCAGCGCGCACCAGAAAAGTCAAAAGCTACACGCAGGCGACATAGTGATAATAGCGGACGGTTCAATGCCACGAGGTACATGGCCTAGAGGCGAAATCGCACAACTCTTTCCCGGCCCTGATGGCCATGTAAGAGTAGCCATTGTACGCACCCGCGCAGGTGAAGTCCGCCGCCCAGTCTCCAGATTGATCCCTATATGCTCTCCGTTCAACGACGGTGCTGACGCACGTGGGGGAGAATTGTCGCATATAGCTTATAATATGTAAATAAACATCTGTCTTATGTCATTTATAGCTCATACTATGTAAATAAATATCTGTCTTATGTAGCTCATAACATGTAAATAAATATCTGTCTTAGTATGTAATTCTTAAGCCTAAGACTTTAACTAGATATAAGATTGATTGTTCCCCAATTAAATTAATCCCATTCCTTTACTTTTTTGTACAATATTTGTCCATTGTGTATTTCGTGTAATTCATTTAAATAAATACTATCACACTATACGCTACCACATATAACACGCACGCGGCGTGAGATACCCGCGACTTTGGGCGCTCGCGGATTATCGCGGAGTGGGGATAGCTAATATATATATACGCTATCCGCGAGGGCTCAATTCATTCACGCTCGCTTCATCAAGCGCTAATCACGCGCTCACTAACCAACTAACACTCAACATACTGTAATGTTGTAATTGTAAACAAGTGTTTTTATTTAAACATTTCCCTAAATAAAGTCCCTGAGCCGAGGTAGCCGCAGTAGCTGAGTCATCGAGCATCACGACAGTCTTCGTCAAGAGAACGAGATACATCCACACCCCACAGAGGTTGTATTGTAATCTCTTTACGAAGTTATTAGCAATTGTCAATTTATGAGTAAACCTTGCCCATGACATTGTCAATCACTTTTGTCATACGCATAATAAACAAAGTCATAGTCACGGTTATTGAATGAGAAAATAATAATTATTCACCAAAAATCATGCCTCCACCACATACGTAATCAATTATAGAGTGTTACGATACTGTACGTTTGCCAATACAAACGAATAGCACAAGGCGAACCCAACCAACAGGTTATTTCACGAACTTCATCCAAACATTCCGATCCCCGGACACAATGTAATAAATCGCATGCACCAAAAATGACATCATGCTCGAGCACCCGGACGACCTTGTCATCATCCTGACGATCTGAATCAACAAATCTTAAGATTCTTTGCTGAAGAAGATTTCTTGTGAATCAATCCAATCACAGGAACAATCAAGCGGATCTGTGTCAAGAACAACACGGTGGACATTTTGAACACTTGTTAAATTATGTTTAAAATAATGTTTTTTGTTTTAGTTGGTCAGGTATGCAGTTTTATTGTTTTTATTTAATTATTAAATTTTACTGTATGAAAACAAATTGCTTTACTTGCTCAAGATTTTGCCAAGTTTAGGTAATGCACGTTAACATAATCTCCTATCAATTATGTTCGTCGGTATTAGTGTTACACTGATAAGATAAAGAGTAGATAGAAGTCTTTATTGACATAAGATCCGTCAAATTCCCATTTCCCGCCATACTGATGGCACTTGACGTATCGTAGTTAAACTTTATACTGTAGGATGACCATGTATTAAGTGGTAATTTGTTTTAATTAGGTTTTCACTTTTAATTAATTACACAGTGAAGAAATAACTTGAGACCTCGCCGAATAAGTTTAATTTTGGCTAAATTTTAATGTTTTTCTACCCCTGATCACGGATTAAGAATCATCGTGTATAAGCCCGATACAAGGCAATTTGGGTGAATTTGATTCTCTCGGATAATCTTACCAGCATAATAAGTATTCTCCGGGAACTTAGGCTCGTTGTCGTTTTCATCCAGGACCTTGACCTTGACGGAGGTGACGCTGGTCTCCTGACCCTCGGTGCTGTTGTCTACGGAGTTGAACTCTGCTCGTTCCAGGGGAGAGTATTATTATATCGTCGGCTGACAACCAAAACTCACTATAAAACCTGTCACTACTCTTAGCAACCTCATGTCAGTATTGAATCAGAACAGAGATACGATATCTATTTTAAGTAAGTATTTGTTACTTAGTGAGTTTTGGTTGTCAACCGACGATATTTAGAATAAGCTTACCGACAACTTGGAGCCAGGTTATTCTTCCATAAGCAGTGAAGACTTATAAAATGCCCACTTGTCCAGAGCTCTAAATTCCTAGAGTTCCTAGTAAAGGTGCGTTCAAACTAAAAGAGCATTCGCTGTTCTAACCTCTCACTCTACGAAATTCAATCGGTACACAAAACGTTATTGGTTGATTTCATAGAACGGGTGCTAGAACTGCGAATGCTCTTTTGGTTTAAACGCACCTTTAGAGTGATGTTAAAGCTAGTCAAGGATTTGGGCCGGAGTTTGAGAAAGAATAGGTTGTGATCTCCGTTCCCGTTTACCTTTTCTAAAGGATTTACCTTGCCTTCCAGCTGAAATGCTGCGCATTTTTGACACTAGGAGTTTCATGGTAATTTTTATTCAGTGTAGTTTTAAGATTGCCGGCGCTGCTCTATCTTGCCCCGAGCATTTTTTAGAGTCGAGCGAAGCCCGACACAAGGCAGCGCGCAGATCGACCTTGCCCCGAGCACTCTATAGAGATACAGTGGATTTGATTCTCTCGGATAACCTTACCAGCATAATAAGTATTCTCCGGGAACTTGGGCTCGTTGTCGTTCTCATCCAGGACCTTGACCTTGACGGAGGTGACGCTGGTCTCCTGACCCTCGGTGCTGTTGTCTACGGAGTTGAACTCTGCTCGTTCCAGGGGAGAGTATTATTATATTTAGAATAAGCTTACCGACAACTTGGAGCCAGCTTATTCTTCCATAAGCAGTGAAGACTTATAAAATGCCCACTTGTCCAGGTTCCAAAAGTTCCATGGTGTTAAAGCTAGTCAAGGATTTAGGACGGCGTTTGAGAAAGAATAGGTTGTGATCTCCGTTCCCGTTTACCTTTTATAAAGGATTTCCCTTGCCTTCCAGCTGAAATGCTGCGCATTTTAGACACTAGGAATTTTATGGTAATTTTTATTCAGTGTAGTTTTAAGATTGCCGGTGCTGCTCTGTCTTGCCCGAGGATTCTTTAGAGTCGGTCGAAGCCCGACACAAGGCAGCGCGCTGCTCTACCTTATCCTGAACACTCTATAGAGTCGAGCGAAGCCCGATACAAGGCAATTTGGGTGAATTTGCTTCTCTCGGATAACCTTACCAGCATAATAATAATAAAAAAAAAAAAAAACTTGACGCCGTCAATGTCAGACGTGCTTTTATACACTCTTGGATTTAATTTTGATAAATAATGTATTTTATCGGCATTTACACGACTATTCTTACCTTCCCGTGACGGAAAATTTGCCCTTTTTATAATAAATATATATTTACGGGCATAGTTGACGATAATAATCAGTTACAATCTGATTAGTGCCGACATGTAATTGTCAAAACGAAATAAACAAGAAATGTATACCAGGAGCAAAGCACGTCAGGATCAAGCGTCCCCACGTTTCGCACGCCCAACACCTTCGTCTGCCTCGTCGTCCTCCTCCTCTTCGGAATCGTCGTCGGGTGAAAAATTCGCCACTGCACCCGACACCAGCGAGTCGAGCGACGAGCGCGGACCGCCGCCGCCGCCGCCACGACCACCTACGCGGCGCGGACGGCCACCGCTGCCGGCACGCTTGGGGCCCGCGGGACATGCTGCCCCGCCCACGGCTCCCGCTGCCGGTGGTGTAGTGCGACGCATGCAATGGTCTCGAACTATGAATGAGAACGTCATGCGCGCCTACTATGGGGCTACAGAGGGAGAAACTAATCTATCCGCGTATCGTGTCCGGATGCTTCCTTTGTTTCAGGCCCTTGAACCGACTATCAATGTGACTGCGCAGCGATTATCGGATCAAGTGCGAGTCATCCAACGATTAAAGCGGCTGGATGACTCGACACTTGATCGGCTCCGCCTGGAGGCTCTCCCAGTTCGTGCGGCCTCCGCCTCGGCGCGGGACCCGCCCGCCATGTCGCCGGATCCGGTGCCGGCACCCGACCTGGCACCGGGGGCACCGCGGGTTGATCCCAGTGCCGATGGGAATAACGTTACGAACCTGAGTGTGAGTACTTCAGACAATGAGCAATTGAGGAGGACTCTGGAAGAAGCGATTATGCAGCATCGCTTCACACCCGACTCTAGGCCACGATTACCACGTTTGCCCATGAATAGGCGCAATCTAGCGTTGATGGGAGCCCTAAACGCTTTACTGAAGCCGTATATACGATCCAGTAAAGATTTGGATGATACGCACTCGATCATGTACTGCGGGGCCATCGCAGCGTGCCGTGTTGCTCGAGTCAAGTTTCCGGACTCTGACCGTGCACCTAGGACCGCTGGGGGTGTCCCCGCATGGCAGGTGCGGATCGAGCGACGTATCGACTCGTTTAGGACTCTCATTGCAAAGCTGATCTGCTTCAGGGGGGGTAACAACCGCCCCCGAGTAATGCGCTTTGTGAACCAGGCGTTCGCGGGAACGGGTATTGCACCCCGCGACTACATGGCCAACCTCACAGAGCGCATCGACTTTCTGAAGCAGAAGGTTTATGCATGGGCAAACCGTATTCGCCGCTACAGAGAGCGTGTGAACCGATTCCAGCAGAATCGCCTTTTCCAGAGTGACCAAAGGAAGGTTTACCGAAAGTGGGAGGAAACCGACTACCGTGTGCCCGACGCGCGGTTGCCGGATGCTACTGCCATGAGTGATTTCTGGCGTAGTATCTGGTCAGCGCCCGTCGGACACACCGAGGGTGAATGGATGACCGTTGTCGAACGTGAATGCGAGACCATCGAACCTATGGGGGCAGTTACCATCAGCCCCGATGACGTAAGTTGTGCTATCCGCACGACTCAGAACTGGAAAAGTCCTGGGCCGGATGGATTGCACAACTTCTGGCTAAAATGGTTTCGATGCTCGCACTCACGATTGGCAACGCAATTCCAACAAGCCCTCGAGCTCGGTTCCCTGCCACCTTCCTTAACAACTGGTGTAACCTTCCTGCTCTACAAGTCCGGTAGTACCACGGAAGCGAAGAACTACCGACCCATCACGTGCTTGCCCACATTGTACAAGCTCCTTACATCCATTTTGAGAGTCAAAATTAACACGCACATTGTTTCGAACAATATTTTGGCTCCTGCTCAAAATGGATGTAGGGTTGGGTCCCGTGGTACTAAAGAGCTCCTCCTCATCGACATGGCCATTTGCCAGCAAGTCCGGCGTAACAAAGGGGCCCTCTCCGCCGCTTGGATTGACTATAAGAAGGCCTATGATTCGGTGCCTCATTCATGGTTGGAAAGGGTCTTGGAGCTGTATAAAGTTAATGCAACTTTAAGATCCTTTCTCGGCGCGTGTATGAGGCAGTGGACCACAGTCCTTCGTCAACCAGGAGGCGGGGATGGCCCCTCTGGCCCGCAGGACTTCATAAGGATCGAGCGAGGAATATTCCAGGGTGACAGTCTGAGTCCCTTGTGGTTCTGCCTAGCTCTGAATCCCCTCAGTACTCTGCTGAAGGATTCAGGACTAGGTTGCCGGCTTCGGAGAGAGGGTGAAGTCATTTCTCACCTTCTGTACATGGATGATCTCAAATTATTTGCGCCAAATAACCAAGACTTGTTGGAACTACTGCGAACCACAGAAGTTTTCAGTAGTGCCATCAAAATGGAGTTTGGTGTCGATAAGTGTGCGGTTATGCATGTGCAGCGGGGGAAAGCAGTAAATTCAACAAATTTACAGCTCTCTGAGACAATGTCATTCAGATCTATCTCGGAAGCAGAAACCTATAAATACCTTGGTATGTCACAGTCTTTGGGTATTGAAGATATGGGAATTAGACAGGCGGTGAAGGAGCGCTTTTTCAGCCGGCTCACAAAAGTACTTAACAGTCTTTTGTCAGGAGGCAACAAAGTGCGCGCCTTCAACGCCTGGGTAATGCCCATACTCATATACTCCTTTGGCGTACTAAGGTGGACTCAGACCGAGCTGGACGCCCTGGATCGAAGGGTTCGTACACTGCTCACCACACATCGAATGCTACACCCGCGCTCATCAGTTATGAGATTGTACATCCCGCGGAAATGTGGGGGTCGCGGCTTCTTAAATACCAAAAGCCTCCACAACCGTGAGGTGTACAATCTTAGAAGCTATTTTCTTAACAATGAGTGCGGGATGCATCGAGATGTGGTGGCAGTAGATCGGAACCTCACGCCGCTCTCCTTGGCAAAAGAGAACTGGCGCAAACCTGTGGTACTAAGCACCGAGGATCGCAAGGCGGTATGGAAGAGCAAGGAGCTACACGGGCGGTTCTACAAAGCCCTCACGGGACCTGATGTAGATCTGCTCGCGTCGGTGAACTGGCTACGATTCGGGGACCTCTTCGGAGAAACCGAGGGTTTTGCCTGTGCAATTGCTGACGAGGTTATCATGACGAATAACTACCGGAAATATATCCTGAAGGACGGTACGGTCGACATTTGTCGGGCATGCCGCCGTCCCGGTGAGTCACTCAGGCATATTATTTCCGGTTGTTCTCAGATTGCTAACACCGAGTACTTGCACAGACACAACCTCGTAGCCAGGATTATACACCAGCAGCTTGCTCTTCAATACGGCCTTGTGGGCTTCGAAGTGCCGTACTATAAGTACACACCTGCGGCAGTTCTCGAGAATGGTCGTGCCACGCTCTATTGGGATCGATCTATCATCACGGACAGGACTATTGTAGCCAATAAGCCTGATATCGTGCTGATAGATCGATCCCAACGCCGGGCAATGCTCATCGACATCACCATCCCCCATGACGAGAACCTCGTGAAGGCCGAGAAGGACAAAGCCAGTAAATACCTTGACTTGGCTCACGAGGTTACCGACATGTGGGAGGTTGATTCGGCGATCATTGTACCGATAGTTGTTTCTGCGAACGGTCTCATAGCGAAGAGTCTCGATCAACACCTCAAGAGGCTCTCGCTAGGTGGTTGGATCAAGGGTCAGATGCAGAAGGCGGTAATCCTGGACACGGCGCGCATAGTCCGGCGGTTCCTCTCCCTGTAGCCCTAACCACCGGCAGCTTGGGCCCGCTCCGCTGCCGGCGGCCCTCTAGGTTAGGTTTTTTATAATGTGTTTATATGTTTTGTATTGTTTTTGTATGTTGTATTGTATTTTACTTTTATAATCATATTATAAAATGCCTAACCCAGGAAGAAAGATGAATAAAGTGAATAATAATAATAATAATAATTAAATTCTTTATTCAGATATCTAGGATCCAGTTACAAAAATTAACATAAGTAATTAGAATTAACATAAGTAATTAAAATAAATAAAATATTTTCTTATTTACTCATATAACACTATAATATATGTACCTACCCAAATCATCGCTGCACACCTCCGTTAGAGACTTCGCAGCAGTGGTTTAGGTATGTACAGTCTAGCCTACTAGATATTGTTTTTAGGACCCTGTTGCCGCTACCCTCTACTCTGCGCATCAGGGAGGCGCATTTTTTGCGCATTGTTGCATAAAAGCAGTCTACGTGTGCTCCCGCGAACATCCCTGATGCACTGCAGTATCGAGGCAGCCCCAACAGGACCCTAAAAGCATTATTGTATTGTACTCGGAGGGCATTATATGCAACTTTTGTATATCTAGCCCACAGGTTGCACGTATAGAAGCTAGTACAAAAAGCTTTAAAAAGTACGATCTTTACTTCTATCGAGCAACGTGCGAACCTGCGAGCGATCATGTTTGCTCTTCGTGATAATGCCCTCCTTTCCCTTTCAATATCCTCGTTGTCTTTGAGGTCGGTCGTAATGATGTGCCCTAAATATTTAAATTGGTTTACCCTTTGTAGGGTGATACCATCTAATTTAATGGTAGGTATCATGTCTGGACTATTACGCCCGGCTTCAAAGACCATAATCTCGCTCTTTTTACAATTATATAGTAAACCGTGATCTTTAGCATATTTTTCACAGATTCCAACAAGTTTTCGTAAACCGCAAATTGATGCACTCAGCAGCACCATGTCGTCCGCATAACTGATATTATTTACGGCAACGCCATCTATATGGCATCCGACATGAGTGCTGCTGAGTGCCTCAATAAGTTCGTTGATATACAGGTTAAAGAGTGCGGGTGATGTCAGACCGCCCTGCCTCACCCCGCACTCCAGCCTGTATGGTCGTGACAGCGTTCCTGACCATCTAACATGGTTGACCTGGCCTGCATACCAGCATTTCAAGATGTTAATTATTGCTGGTGGGACATGTGCCTTACGTAACTTTTCCCATAGTAGATCGTAGGAGACCAGGTCAAACGCCCTAGAGAGGTCAAGGAAACATGCGAAAACATCAGTGTTTTGCCTTGTATAGTAATTAACGGTGTGCTTGAGGCTTAAGATGGCACTTTCTGTTGATAAACCAGGCCGGAAACCAAACTGATTATCGTGCAGATTTAAATATTTATTTAAATTCGCATCAAGCACACCGTCAAATACCTTTGCAATCACAGTTGCAAGCGATATTGGTCTGTAATTCCCTCTGTCCGATATATCACCCGTTTTATTTTTCAATATCGGAACTACTATGGTTCGAATCATATCGTTAGGTAAGTAAGAGTGACCAATACAAAGAGTGAATAACATCGCCAACAACCTAGATATATGAGGACCCGCGTGCTTCAGGTGCTCAATGCTGAGCCCGTCGTGGCCTGGGGATTTACCCTTTTTCATATTTTTAATAATATGGGCGACATCTGTCGCATTGATTTCAATACCCAGTGCCACCCCGGGCTCACCATCGGCCACCTCAGTCCGCGTGGGGCCTCTGGGCGAACGCACTGAAAAGTGATCAACGAACAAATTTGCTATTTCACTTGGCTCACTAACCCCCCCGATGCTCGCAGGAACGCCAGACCTCGGATTTAATTTATTTGTACTAGACCAAAAAGACTTAAAATCGTTGCGCAGATGGTGCGAGGCCAGAATGTCCATTCTTATCTGCTCCTTGTGATTTTGAACCCATTTTAATCTCGACTTAAATATCTTTCTAGCCTCACACATTTCATCATACAATTTGCCCATGCGTGGTGCACCATGAGACGACCAAGCCAAGAATTTAAGCCTGGCCTCCCTGTGTGCCGCAGCTACATGCTTGTTCCATCCTATCACAATATTTTTCTTTTTATTGGAACAGCTGGAACGCCCGGACTCGGCAGCGGCACACAGCACCGATATAACAGCATGATACAGTTTATCTATTTCATTTCGATGGCTTATTTCGTTACACTGTCTGTCACAGCAGTAGTGAAGCGATTCCGGGACGTCAATAAGTTTCAGATTAGCATGACAATACTCATAATACACATTTATTTGGTTGGAGTCCCTGGAGCCCCAAATAACGTTATTATTATTACCTACAGCTACCGATTCATTCACCTTAGGCTGTACACTATTCAACGTGCATTCAATAACCATAGGAAAATGATCCGACCAGGAGATGTTATATTCTACATATACTTTTACAACCGAACACATGGCCGCCTCCGTTACAACACAGTGATCTAGCCACCGCTTGCACCCATGTACTTCGCTTATATAAGTATATGTACCAGACTGTAGCCCCAATAGCTTAGAGTCTATACAACACCATTTCTGTTCTTGACAGAACCTTTCCAGCTCGACATAGAAAGGTTGACATGGATGGGCATTATAATCACCCATTATATAAACACTCTCAGTACTACAATTGTCAATAATAGCACTCACCGCGCTTAAAGTGTCAGTAAAATCCGCTAAATGCACACTCGAGTCAGTTGGCAGATAAACACTCATAACTAAAATAGATGTATCGCGTAACGCTATTTTAATTGCACAAATACGTGGATTATTACACTGCACTACGGACACTTTGCTGAACGAAGCCCGATTCCATAAAAGCGCGACGCCCCCGAGCGGTCTGCCGCGCAACATTCCTGCCGCCGTGTCAACCGCAGAGGTTCCCGTGGCGCAGAAGTCGTCGTGAATACCATTTAAATAAGGAATCTCCTCCGGCAATAGCCACGTCTCTTGAAGAGCAATAATATCCGAGCTGGAACACAGATCTCGAATACTCTCAACGGCACGTTTAATATTTTTACAGTTATATGTAACAAACCGATGTAGGTATTTATCCATATTTTTACTTATTGATTATGTTTGTAAGCGCCGTCTATAGAACTGTTTTCGTTCTATCAACGTATCGGCGTTTGAAATGAACAAAGCGCCGAAAAATAATACCTGCTGGCCATATATTATCGTTCAAAAACATATCGACCTTATTGAACGGAACAAAAAATTTATACGCCTTATGGTTACTGGATCGCGTACTTGCTATTTCTTCGAGTATAACTTTGACATTTACTATCTCTTGAATGTGGCTTATTATATCCGATTCCATCGCGTCCTTATGTACATTCGTTATAAATATAGGCACCGTTCTATCGGCCGCCTTAAAACTTCCAGTAGACTGAACTGCGGTGCCTACTTTACCAGTAAGTTGCTTGCTACGGGTCTTAGATGGTCGCTTTTGCACTAATGTCCAATTTCCTGGGTCGTTACACTCCTCCTGGCCCTTAATAATTGAGTCCGAGTTATGCAAAAGAACCTTAGAATAAAGTTGTTTGTTTACATTCGTAGCAGGCCCCAGCTGATAGCCCGGATCGGTAACTCGATCGGGTGACGTCATGTAGCCTTTGTTTCCGCTCACCTGCGCTGCATTTTCCACAGACTGCGCGGTCATCGTTAAACTACTATGCCTACCCTCAGAGCAATTTAAAACTTGAATATTTTTGTTTTTTGTCGACTTAGGTGTACAATTCGTTTTTGTTTCATCATCACTTCGAACGGTATCACTAAGCATGGAGAGCCCCATCGGTCCACTGTCCTTGTAGGCTCCGCGCTTAATATTGACGTTACACACTGATGAGGGCAGTGATGCGTATTTAAGTTCCGTAAACTCATTCTTCACATCTTGAAGCTGCTGCGTAGTTACATACGTGGACTTAATCTCCTTTATCTCCTCTTGCACTAAAACTAAGTCTTTCAGTAGCTTGGAAACATCCAGGTGGTCAAAAGTTATCGGAGGGAGTAGGTCCAGATTTCGAGCGACAAAAATAGGCAAAAGGTCGGGTTCCGTGTATTTAATTGCACTTATAATATCACTTAAATCCCGATTTTCTTTTCCTTCTCCTTTGCGTGTGACATTTCTCGATCCACTAGGCAACGATTCGAAAAGTAACGACTTTGACTTTGCAATTTGTTCACTAGAGTACACTGAACGACATATTTTTATAAGGCTCTCGATACCAGTAATAGATATTTTGTTCTGGATATACGCGAGTAATTCATCAATCACGATATTGCAATTTTTGCACTTCACTGTTGAACCCATTTTAACACCGTTATTACCGAGCGTAGTTACCCGAGCGCGTTCGGCGTGCGACTGATATAATAAGTGTTTTCCGGGAACTTAGGCTCGTTGTCATTCTCATCCAGGACCTTGACCTTGACGGAGGTGACGCTGGTCTCCTGACCCTCGGTGCTGTTGTCCACGGAGTTGAAGTCTGCTCGTTCCAAGGGTGAGGGTATCATTAGATTTAGAATAAACTTACCAACAACTTGGATCCAGCTTATTCTTCTATATGCAGTGGACTTATAAAATGCCCACTTGTCCAGGTTCCAAGATTTCCATGGTGTTAAAGCTAGTCAAGGATTTGCGGACGGCGTTTGAGAAAGAATAGGTTGGGATCTCCGTTCCCGATTACCTTTTCTAAAGGATTTCGCTTACCTTCCAGCTGAAATGCTGCGCATTTTAGACACTAGGAGTTTTATGGTAATTTTTGTTCAGTGTAGTTTCGGTTAGTTTCAAGATTGCCGGCGCTGCTCTGTCTTGCCCGAGGATTCTTTAGAGTCGGTCGAAGCCCGACACAAAGCAGCGCGCTGCTCTACCTTGTCCTGAGCACTCTATAGAGTCGGGCGAAGCCCGCTACAAGGCAATGTGGGTGAATTTGACTCTCTCGGATAATCTTACCAGCATAATAAGTATTCTCCGGGAACTTGGGCTCGTTGTCGTTCTCATCCAGGACCTTGACCTTGACGGAGGTCACGCTGGTCTCCTGACCCTCGGTGCTGTTGTCTACAGAGTTGAAGTCGGCGGCCGCTCGCTCCAGTATGGGGTTGTTGCTGGCGTATATTGTGAGGGAGTATTCGGATTGTTTCTCTCTGGAAAAGAAAATGAAATGTATTCACCTGTAGAATTCCTAAAGTGAGACGTATTCTAGTGCAGCGATATTTCGAGTCCTTTGTGTGAGCGTGTGATTCTTTTAAAAGTTTTTTCTCAAACATGCTACGGAATGTTGATGTTACTTACTTTAAATTAAACCCGGAAATACTATGTATCCGGTGTCATATGCTAAGATGATATGTAAAGAGATTTCATGTATTTATTTCACACCTAGGACTGCAAACAAACTGTCTTTTGTTTTGAAACGTCAAATTGTGACACTAGGTCTTGACATTCAGCCACAGAAAAAAAAATAACCTAAGAACTAATGTCTATACCACCAGGTAAAAGGATACCTCAAACAGATTTAAAAAAAAGTTAGGCGCGAATGTTTTTTTTTAATGTTGTACGATACTGTACTATTGGTTTATTTACAAATGAAATAGTATGGTTCGGTGAAATCAGTTCGTTTTATTTCATAGCAAGTTTGAGAAAAGCACTATACAAATCTCGGCGAGAAACAGGGTTACAGGCCGCTTATTCCTATCTGGCCTCAGTTCCTTCGGCCAGATATATCTACTTAGCCTGTAACCCTTCGTTTCCCGTCCTCTATAGTAATGTACTATTATTTTATTGTGTTTATTTTTTATTTATCATGTTAGTATCTACTTTGCTAATGTTAGTATCTACTTTGCTATTACTAGAAGTATCTTGTAATATGTTGTTAATGTTGTATTAATATTAGATGAAAAATATTATTTTTGGTTATGTGTGGTAAAATTAGTGCGTACTTCTTAGATAAGCATAAAATGGATCTATCAGTGAGTTCCTATAATTGGCTCTTTGTTTTTACTTTATTGTCTAATGTCTGTGTAATAGCTGTTGGATCTCCAAATAAAATAAAATAAATCAAAGTAGATCTTACTAGAAGACTAAGAGACTAAGAGAAATACGGAGAGAAGAAAATAGTGATGACAAAAGTAAGAATTGACGGTAGTTCGTTGATTTCATTCGGTAGTTTTCTTGCAGTTGAGTTAATGTTTTTAACAGTAATCAATAATGACACCAGAAAGTTTTTTTTAACATAATAGTACAGTATCGTATAACATTTGACATTAGTTCTAGTATTACTACTTGACGTTTCAAAACAAAAGAAAGTTTGTTTGCAGGTCTAGGAGTGATATAAATACATTACGACACAAGTGCGAAAAACATGAAATTCGAAACGAGTGGTGATGTTTAAATCGACACAAGTTACGAATTTCGTTTTTGCACGTGTTTCGTACGACGTTTTTTTGTCAAAATCCCTTTTTAGTACAGATGGTGCCTTTTTATGCTCTAGTGCGAGAAGTGTGTCATTTTACGTCAGGTCCAAAACTTCGGAGGGCCATCTGCACTCCCTATCAGTCGTGTTTTAAAACATCGCCACTCGTTTCGAATTTCATGTTTTTCGCACATGTGTCGTAATGTACTATTACATATCATCTTGGCTCAACACCGGATACGATTGCCAATTTTAGGGTTAAAATATCTGAACACGCCTTTATTGTCATGACGATAGACGCGTGTTCAGACATGTTTGAGCTCTCCAGATGCTACCTACGATTTAATATATCTGATTGCGACTGTTCAATTTACCTGTCAAAGCTAATGTTAGCCCGGATGACGCCCTTCGTCCTGTCAAGTGTGAAGGCCCCCTCCTGGTTCCCTTCCAAGATATGGTAGTACACCATCGCGTTGTCACCCGAGTCACTGTCAACTGCTTTCACAGTGCCTGTCAAACGAGAGGCTTTTAGTAAAAAACCTGTAGATGAATCCACAAAAGGTGAACATATATCCTCATCAGCCTGTCTCAGTCCACTGCTGGACGTAGGCCTCTCCCTACTAACTATACGTATACACGCATTAGGAGGTAAATGCCCATAATCGCCACGCTGGGCAAGCGGATTGGCGATCGCAGTAATGTGTCCACTACGATGACGCTGCTGCCCATCATCAATCAAAATAAAGAATGGTCAGTGACACTTTTATCCCTTAGTCGACTCTTACGACTCCCGCAGGATGAGTTGGGGTGGTGACAAATGTATTCTTACTGCCGTCACCACACGGCAAACATATATCCGTGTGACACAATATAGAGAGATTAAAAAAAACGACCGTGTGGTGACGGCAGTAAGAATACATTTGTCACCACCCCAACTCCTTCGGGTGTCGTAAGAGTCGACTAAGGGATTGAAGTGTCACTGACCATTATTTGACAAAATATTGATGACGCTGCTGCCCAACAGCGTCCTCATAGTGGACACATTACTGCGATCACCAATACGCTTGCCCAGCGTGGCGATTATGGGCATTTACCACCTGATGCGTCTATACGCATAGTTAATAGGAGAGGCCTACGCCCACCAGTAGACTATCATAGGCTGATGATGATAACAAAAAATAGAGAATTCACCCATGTCTTCATGCCCGAAACGTCAGGACATAATTAAACGTAAGTTTACGCGATTAAGACCCATTTGTCTTTAAAATATGACTGATAACGGTTAGCCTTACCCTCATATTAATAAGGTTTAATCTATAACTGTCAAAAGTTCATTTTTAGAAATCTGCAACTATAAAGTGGATTTTTCTTACCCACAATAACTCCAGCAGGCAAGTTCTCCTTAATGCTAAACTGATGGATGGGGGTCGAAAACCGGGGAGTATTATCATCATCATCAGCCAGAACCACCGTCAAGATCATGAGGCTTTCGAACTGAGCCGGTGTCCCGTGGTCCACGGCTGCTATCGCCAACTGAAAATAGATTTTTGTTAGTATTTGTAATGCTGGAATGTATCTGCACGATGTCCTGCGACCATATATAACATGGACGTCTAATGCCAGCTCAAAAATGCCCCCAAACATAATTGTTCAACTGTCCTAAGATGAAATGTGAAAGACTATTTAGTACGGCGTGCGGCTTCCATGTTTTATTTGTTCGTAGACGATGTCCAATTACGATGTGATGATGTATGTCCTCCCTGACGTATCCGTCAACGGCGACACCCGGACAATTAAAAAAGAATCTTAATCCTTATCGGTTTCTTTGCGTGCATGGGCTCGATTATATTTTATACAATACTCCCCTTATTCATAAGCGTCTCCTAATTTAACAAGCCGCTAAGTATTGTTTGTTCCTTTTGTTCTTATAGACATTTGGATTATATCGAAAGAGATAAACTATACTTAAGCATAAGTTTATGAATAAGGCACCTGGTCTCACCGCGAGCTACTATGCTATGAACTATCGGCTATAAACACGAACAAAAGATACGCACTCCCGTGTAAATAAAAGAGACACGGCGATACTCGCCCGGCGGTGATAGCTGATAGCTGGGCGAGTGTCGTCGTGTCTCTCTCTCTTAGGCGGTAAAATGTCTATTTCCTTAGTTAACTTCACCACATCCGATTACATTTGATCCTTATCTATTTTCTTATTGTATTCTTGCAATCAAAGACTTCACGATAGGCAGCTCCATCTACCGCACGGATGTCTACAACGAAACTGTACTGTGCGTGTCCTGGGAGTCTGGTACGAGCTTGAAGTCGCAACCTTCGAGGAGGAAGTCTGTCCAACCTTAACTTATCATAATTTCCTTGTAGTTACAGGATAGTTGTGATATGACAGCACGGACCATATACTCCGTCCAGGAAGGTCTTGGTCCGCAGCTCGCCGCTGTCGGCGTCCAAGCTGAACTCTGCCGTCTGACTCTCTGGTTGTCCACCTTGATAGTTACCACAGCACTCACCATGTACTCCGCCTGATGCTTCTTATCCAGGAAGATCTTGCAGCTGAACTCTGGCATCTCGCCGACCCTCTGGTTGTCCACCTTGAGGTAGCACGACACCCGTTGTTTATGCCCTCATCTGTCATCTTGATCTTGGGGTTTATTGGCATTTACCTTGGCTCGAGCCGCTCGCCAATCCAGAGACTTCTTGACATTAGAGTTTTACAGAAGCAACTGCTGTCCGCTATTGGGGGAAGCATTCGTCTAGCAGTAGAAGTATTCTGGCAGAAATGATGATGCTCGTAGTTACTATCTGACTGGTTTCTTCACTGAAAAGCGATTTTTACGAGCTTTAACCCACGAGTAGAAAGTCAGCCTTACGTATACCTAAGGTACCTTGACTTAAGGGTCACCATCGCTTCCAGTCGCCTTACAACGGGATTAGGTTGTGATAGCACTCACCATATACTCCGCCTGATGCTCCCTGTCCAGGAAGGTCTTGGTCCGCAGCTCGCCGCTGTCGGGGTCCAAGCTGAATTCCGGCGTCTCGCTGACTCTCTGGTTGTCCACCTTGAGGTAATACGACACGCGTCCGTTTTCTCCCGTATCTTCGTCTGTGGCTTTGATTGTAGTTATTAGGTAGTCTGCTTGAGCTGCATTCTGGAAGAACAATTGAAATCTTAGTTCTGTTCTGCAGATGTTCTTTTAGAGTTGGGCACATTTTGTTGAAGTAGTTACTTATCCTCTAGCCGCCCAAAGGCCTATAGAAAGGTCTCCCCAAACAAAAGAAAATCTGTTCTTCTACTATGAATTCATTGGAAACTATTGCCTGGGCAGCAGGCGGTAAATAAGGCACGATGACATTTGCAGTGGCTGTAAACCTGATAGAGATGCAACTTTCAGATTGGGTTGAAACTAGAAATGCTGTGTTCGGAAAATTCCCAATAACTGTGGAGAAATTGCCATTTGGGAGTATGTTCTATGCTGTTGGGAAACTTACCAAGCAAAGCATATCTGTGGAAACCTTTGATTGGCTTGTTTGATAACTAATATGTAAAACCTAGTCTTAGTAATTTTAGCTTTTGGTTTTCCGAATAAAATAAAAAAAAAATAAAGGACATATTCGCACAGTTGTTCTATCGTCGAAGCCGGGTGGCTTTACTCTATCAAAAGGGTAACTCGGGTATTTCCAACATTCTGTGCTCGGACAATAGCGCACAACGACACTAGGATAGGCCAGTGGCCTATTTCACCATAATTACAAGTGTGACAATTGTAAAATGTCACGGTTACTGACGTCACAGGCCTCCGTAGGCTACGGCTACAGCTTACTATCGGACGGTCCATGTGCTTGTTTGCCACCAACATAAAATTATTACTAATAACGTTATTATATCGTTAATAAACTACTTTTTATTTTCCGAAACCCGTGACAACTGTCGCAAGGTTTAGTACAATTTTATTCTCATTAAATCTTGACATGAGGTTCGGCATATGTCGGAATTTCGCAACAATTGCCGTGTTTTTTGTGACAATTGTAATTTTACTTTGCAAAAAAGTAGTTATTTACTACTGATTTAATAAAGTTCCTACACTACATTTTATGTTGGTGGCAAACAAACGCACGGTCCTTCCGATGGTAAACGGTAACTGTAGCCTATATACGCCCCAGATTGGAGAAACAGTAAATTAGCAATTGTAGCACTTGTCAACGTGGTGAAATTGGGGCCAGATGACACAGGTTATCGGGCCCACGAAGTCTAAGCCAAAGTCATAAGTTATTTATTTGCAAATTCTTCATTCAAATTGGAATAGCTACAAACAATTACATACTCTTTTGACTAGTCTAAATTACGTTCCAGAGATTGATAGTACTCTCTATTGTCGTCGCTCCTGCGATCATATATGACATGGACGTCTAACGCCAGCTCAAAAATGCCCCCAAAAACAATTGTTCAATTGTGCCAAGATGGGCAGGACATAGCGCTGTTCTTAACACCGCGCATATTTCGGCGCAACGTCTTTGACAAATGTTTAAAGAATGTAGCCAATCAAAACTTAGATGGACCAATCACTACTATTTTTAAATGGCGGTTTAATTTTTTATAGGTTGACATTGAATTTCATTACCGTGATGCTTTGAAGAGGGGGTGACACACGTCAAATAAAATTCAGGACCTTTTTTGAAAGGCAATTTAGTATGGCGGCTTCCATGTTTTATTTGTTCGTAGGTGGAAACCTTTAATTGGCTTGTTTGATAACTAATTTGTAAAACCTAGTCTTAGTAATTTTAGCTTTTGGTTTTCCGAATAAGATAAAAATAAATAAAGGAGATATTCGCACAGTATCGTCGAAGACGGGTTCCTTGTAAGTTACGTTCCCGAGATTGGTAGTCCTCTCTATAGTCGCTCGTACCTCAGGTATCTCAAGCAGCCTCTGCTGCGGCACAAACACAGGGCTGTGCTTATTAACGCTGAGCACAGTGACGTCGACCCTCGCGGTGGCCGTCAACCCGCCAGTCGGGTCGGCGCGGTCGGCGGCCGAGACCGTGAGGCGGTGAGAGCTGTTGCCCGCCACGGCGTGCAGCGGGTAGATGATCCCGGTTATAGGGTCCACGGAGAACGTGCCTGGATAGGAACGTTTTATTTCAGTGACAAATTTCAGAGTTTGGAGCGTTTTCACTAAACTGCGTCCATGTTTGCGTGGGCCCATTTGTACATGAGTATGTGTATGAGTGCTGGAATCATTCACGTTTGTTAAAGTTAATTTAATAATAGTAATGACGAATTTATTAGAACTTTTTACCTAATGTCATTTGGAGCCTCGTCTGCCAACAAACCATACTCTGGTTTGGCGGAAGTTGTGATATAGTTCTAAGATTTGTGTGTGAATAAACATTTATGTATTTAGTAAGAATACATTTGTCACCACCCCAACTCCTCCTTGCGGGTGTCGTAAGAGCCGACTAAGGGATCATAGTGTCACTGACCATTCTACAAGATTGATGATGGGCAGCAGCGTCATCATAGTGGACACATTACTGCGATCGCCAACCCGCTTGCCCAGCGTGGCGATTATGGGCATTTACCTCTTAATGCGTATACGCATAGTTAATAGGAGAGGCCTACGTCCAGCAGTGGACTAACATGGCTGATGATGATGATGAATATTTGGTTGGTATTTGGCTGTCAATGTATTTAAGTATCTATATGTATATATCTATTATATATCGTCGTCTAGTACCCACATCACAAAGCTTAATTGAGCTTACCGTGGGACTAGGTCGATTTTTGTAAGATGTCCCAAGATATTTATTTATTTTAACGACTATCGGACATATCAATATATATTTTTTTAAAGCAATTATTTTCACAGGTATTTAGATCCTAATACAATCGTGCCTTAAAGTATACATTGATTGATGAGTATTAAATGATATATTGATTGAATTGATTATTAATCGATTGAGCTAGAAGGTGTTGATAAATTTTCTCGCCAGTTTGCCTACGACCACGGGTGTAACGTCAGAATAATATTGAACACGGATTTTTGTGATTCTCGCATCCAAAATGGACGCCGTACGGCCCGTCAAAGTTTGTATGGCAACTTTTCAACGGGGGCAGATAGGTGACGGGTGATTAAGACTCGTTTGTCTTTATATGTAAAATATGTGTGTATCTTAAATATGTACCAAATTGCAAATTTCTAGTACTAACAGCTACTGAGCTATGCTGCGAACAGACAGACATACAAACGGACATGTCGAAACTATAAGGGTGAAGACACAAATTTATCAGCATGCTTACGCATTTTTTGTATAGAAAATATCAGATTAGTATGGGACCGGGTCCAGCTTTCCGCATGCGTACGCATGCTTACACGTTTCATACTAAACGGCCAATTTTATTAGACAAAATGCGTACGCATGCTGATAAATGTGTCTTCACCCTAAGGATGCCTAGTATACTACGGAATCCGAAAAAAGCAGCAAGAAAGTTTGAAAAACAATAAATTATAAAACCTCACCAGGCACACTTTGCTCTGTGATGGAATACACCACTTTCCCATTGATCCCTTCGTCCTTATCTTCAGCTGAGACTTGCAATATGGCTGCCGGAGGGTTCAGCTGAAAGTTCTCCGATATCGTGCCCTTGTATACGCTTTGGGCGAATACTGGGGCGTGGTCGTTGATGTCCAACACTTTAATGTGGAGCTGTAAGCAAAGGAAAAGGATTGATGTACTTTTGAGCTATTGAAAGCTGTTGTCGATTCGTTCGATACAAAATCTTCCCCCATTTTCAGTTACACAAAATTTTACTGTGTAACTCGAAAATGATGACGTTTAATTTTGTTTTCATTAATAGTACATTACTAAAGAGGACGGGAAACAAAAGGTCACAGGGCAAGTAGATATATCTGGCCGAAAGGGCTGAGGAGCCATCAAATTTAAATGTTTCTTCCAAATATACTCTTAAATTATTATTAAGTTAATAAAGCCGTGTGGTGACGGCAATAAGAATACATTTGTCACCACCCCGTCTCCTCCTGCGGGTGTCGTAAGAGTCGACTAAGGGATTGAAGTGTCACTGACCATTATTTGATAAAAGATTGATGATGGGCAGCAGCGTCATCATAGTGGACACATTACTGCGATGGCCAATTCTCTTGCCCAGCGTGGCGATTATGCGTCTCTCTTCCTAATGCGTCTATACGCATAGTATAGTTAATAGGAGAGGCCTACGTCCAGCAGTGGACTGAGATAGGCTGATGAAGTGAAGTTAATAAAACTTACAGGAACGCTAGTACTCTTCCGTTTCGCAGCCGGTGCACCATCGCTAGCGACTGCCCTCAGGTGTATATCGCTGGTGACTTCTCGGTCGATGTCGGCCCCTTCAGCGACGGTGACCACTCCGGATAGCTCGTCGATGGTTAGTTGCATATTAGCCCCGATATTGTATTTAATAGTCATCATCATATCAGCGGAAAGATGTCCACCGCTGAACATAGGCCTCGTCCAAAGATTTCCACAATAACTGGTCCTGTGCCACCCGCACTCGGGCCGTGTGGTGACGGCAGTAAGAATACATTTGTCACCACCCCAACTCCTCGTGCGGGTGTCGTAAGAGTCGACTAAGGGATTGAAGTGTCACTGACCATTATGATGGGCAGCAGCGTCATCATAGTGGACACATTACTGTGATCGCCAATCCGCTTGGCCAGCGTGGCGATTATGGGCATTTACCTCCTAATGCGTCTCTACGCATAGTTAATAGGAGAGGCCTACGTCCAGCAGTGGACTATCATAGGCTGATGGTGGTGGTGGTGCCACCCGCATCCAGCGGATTCCAGACAGCGGACTTAATAGTATTGTAAATATATTCTTATATTATTAGTAACACTTACAGTAACTCTTCCGTTACGTAGCCGCGTCCGCGTTACTAGTGACTGTCAGATTACATATTATGAATATCGTAGGTTCTCAATCGATGTCAACTTTTTCCATGGCTAAGATTACCATGAATATTATCTCGATGGAAATCTGGTTAGTTACCTTTTCCCCCAATAATGCACTTCATAATCTAGGAAATCTATATTTCGAGGGTTGCCTGGTGAAACCCGATATGTAGAGCAAACCGGTTTTTGAAATACGAACTATATGACACTTACGTGAGGTTGACATTTCAATGAAAAATTATCTCGCCTTATCGGGTTTCACCACGCAACCCTTTAATTGTAAGACTTACAGGAACGCTAGTACTCTTCCGTTTCGCAGCCGGTGCACCATCGCTAGCGACTGTCCTCAGATATATATCGCTGGTGACTTTTCGGTCGATGTCGGCCCCTTCCGCGACGGGACCACTCCGGATAGCTCGTCGATGGTTAGTTGCATATTAGCCCCGATATTGTACTTAATAGTCATCATCATCATATAGCCGAAAGACGTCCACTGCTGAACATAGGCCTCCCCCAAAGATTGCCACAATAACCGATCCTGTGCCACCCGTATCCAGCGGATTCCTGACAGCGGACTTAATAGTATTGTAAATATATTCTTATGTTATTAGTAACACTTACAGTAACTCTTCCGTTACGTCCGCGTTGCTAGTGACTGTCAGATATACATATTATAAATATCGTTGGTTCTCAATCGATGTCAACTTTTTCCATGACTATGATTACCATCGATATTATCCCAATGGAAATCGGGTCAGTTCTCTCTCTCCCGATAATTCACTTGATATTCTAGTAAACATATTTTTAGTTGTAATACTTAGGTAGGTTTTAGTTGTAATACTTACAGGAACGCTAGTGCTCTTCCGTTTCGCAGCCGGTGCACCATCGCTAGCGACTGCCCTCAGGTATATATCGCTGGTGACTTCTCGGTCGATGTCGGCCCCTTCAGCGACGGTGACCACTCCGGATAGCTCGTCGATGGAAAACAGGCTTGATAGCTCGCCGGTAAGGCTGTAGCGGACTTGCCCGAATTCACCTGAAATTGTACATTACATTAGGTCATTACCTATGAAATTGGTGTTTTATATGGATCATTTTGCGAGTCTATTTTCCATACAATGAATTTTTTGTATATGTTTTGATATAAAAGTTTTGCCGGCAATACTAGACACTTCTAAGGCGTGTTTTGTATATCTCTATTTTAGAAAACAAGGTACTATCATACATTTATACCTATTTCAAACATATGACCGGCAGCGCATAGCAAGAGTTGTTTTGAGCTTATTTTTTAATATTATTTAAGGGATAAAACTATTATTCATATTTTATATTTTAAAGACAAACGGGTCTTAATCGCGTAAACTTACGTTTAATTATATCCTGACGTTTCGGGCATGACGTTACACCCGTGGTCGCAGGCAGGCAGAAACGTCAGGACATAATTAAACGTAAGTTTACGCGATTAAGACCCGTTTGTCTTTAAAATATGAGTGATAAGCGTGAAAGTTTAAGGTGGTTCGTTTTTCATACTAATTGATTTATTCAAATATGGGTAAATGGAGCATAGTTTTACAATGAAACCACTTCCATCCACAATCATTTTGATATTTATTTGCGGCAAATTCTATTTCCGTAATAAAAATGGTCAAATAATAGCTTAAAACACTACTTTATTTTAATACAAATTTGTCAATGTGTGGATCGGCGGCGACAGTGTCATACACCAATCGTATCTTCGGCGTGTGCGTTAAAAAGCGACGTTGCCAGTTGACCACAAATGCTGCGTTGCCGCTCTGTCAAACCGAACGCATGTCGTGCAATTTGTTATTTTATTTTGTTCCATCAAACTGCATCAAACGGAAAGCGTTGCTAATGTTGCCATATAGGTCATATATACACCCAATAGCCAACCCGCGTACTATTTTATGATATTCCGTATTCGATCGATTTGCTTGATTTTTATATTTTGTATCAGAAGACCATTTATTATAGAAAATATATACATAATAGTTACGTTTACGCTACTATAGGTTGGACTTCTTACATTTAATGTTATTAAAATAAATGTGCGTACTAAATGATAGTCGCGTGTAACTGAACGTATAATCCATTTGGCACGCAACGTCGGCAACACTAAATTCAAACGTCACTCTTTCTTTCAAAATCACCGGCAGTCATTTGGTTACTTTGGTTTGTAATTACTTTGTATAATCCGAATTGACGCTAAATTGCTAACGATTGTTTCAAATATTTTATAGCGTGGCATCTACAGTGATTTACATGAGGATGGAGCCAAGGAAAGACTATAAAAAACACCGATACTCGGGCTCGGGAAGAACTCGTAAGCGAAGCCTTGTAGAAATTATACTATATTACGGAGAAATCAAAAGGTAAGTCCGGTAGAGTATCTTTCCTCCCACTATTTCAACAGATTTTTTATTACATATTTTCACTATGCTTATATTATAATAAAAACATTTGTTGTTTTCGAAACAACTGCTCCACGGATTGGAATAACCCAGGAAACTTGTCATGTGGATAAATAGCAATATATATTATAAGTATAACATATTTTTAATGTAAATACCGGAAACGTTAGTTTCCCGAGGGGATGATGAATTCCAGGCCTTCAACTTTTAAAACTATAACCTTTTTGTAGATAGTTACTCACTGAACCTGTTTTGAACCCAGGCTCCCTCCCTAACTTCGCAGTCAGGATCACCACCATCTAACTAGATAAAGCTGAACTGTATTTTTATTCCAGTAATCATCAGACACCATTTTGACAACGAGTATTCTCATTTCAGATCCAAGGCCAACTGCAGGTGTCACAAATGACCGACGAAACTTTTATAGAAAACATGTTGCCAACACTAGTGATATTTTATAAAAACTGTATATTGACAGAGATAGTACCTACTAAAACCAGAAAGAATAAATAAAAATAATATGAAATGATGTAAATAAAACACTGAATTTATGAATTGATCTGTTTTCTTTATCTATGTATTCCGCGCGTGATTAGAATGGGAAGGAATCTAATAATTAAAGTGACTAGAAATATAAAATATATAACTATACATATATGAAAACTTGTCTGAGGTCATAGAATAGATTCCGTCCCAATCTGATTGTACACCTATTAGGTCATCCAGGTCCGGTTTTTTGTAGTATGGTCTATTCCACATTGACCATGCAAAAAATACCGGAACTGGATGCCATAACATCACCTGAAAACATTTTTAAGTAAATAAATAAGGTTACCAAAATTAAACCTAGGTGGCTAGTTCAGGGGCCAATACCACAAAACTTTACAAGCATATTACAATTCTACAAAGTTGACAACTATTTTGTATGAGAATTTATAAAATTTTGTAGAATTGTACGCTTGTGAAGATTTGTGGGATAGGCCACAGGCATTACTGGAATAATTGTGATTATAGGTAAAGTAAGTATCAATAAAAAAATAAAAAGTCTTATAAAGTAAAAAATATATAACTATCTTGATATTACGAGATTTGAACCTTGGTCCTCATGAATGTGCGTCAGACGGTCATCCAACTTAGACTAATCCAAGTTCAAAACACGTTCCGAAGAAATAAGCAATCAGTTTCGTCAACGAATAAGGGTTTGAATGTGTGTGTGCATACTTCGCAAGCGCGACAGCGTTTCGTATTTATTCAAATAAACTTATTTTGTAAATTAAACCTCATCTGAAATTTAGTTGGCCACATTAGAAATAGCAGTTTATTTTAGGCAAACACATCACTTATTAAAAATATTTCCATTATCATACATAAAATTTAAAAATACGTAGAATTCGCACCAGCTAGGCACTGTAACGCCATCTATTGGCGTAGTAGTGCCTAGCTGACCGTGACATTCCACCTTAAATCAAAACTATTATTAGTGTGAAAAGCCTTTGTTACACAGTGCAATGTTGAAAATAAATAATATATTATGTAAGTTTCTCTTTAGATAATAAAATTATACGCTACGGCTACCGCTTACTATCGGACGGTCCATGTGCTTGTTTGCCACCAACATAAAATTATTACTTACAACGTTATTATAATCGTTAATTAACTACTTTTTATTTTCCGAAACCCGTGAAAATTGTCGTAAGGTTTAGTACAATTTAAATCTTGACATGAGCTTCGGCTTATGTCGGAATTTCGATACAATTGTCGTGTTTTTTGTGACAATTGTAATTTTGCTTCGCAAAAAAGTAGTTATTTCGTGCTGATTTATTGAAGTTCCTGAACTATATTTTATGTTGGTGGCGAACAAACGCACGGCCCTTCCGATGGTAAGCTGTATATGTAGCCTGTAGACGCCCCCAATTGGAGAAAGAGTAAATTTACAATTGTAACACGTGTCAACGTGGTGATATTGGGGCCTGGTGGCTTATGATGGTCCCGTTTAATCCAATTGGGTCAAACGCAAACCCATGTTCGGAGTCTTTCCGGTGGACAATTTAAAAGTTAAGGCCTATAAAGCTTGATTTTCTTAGGAAAGCCTAATCTTCATTATACGTCCTCCTTTTCCATTGCTTTGTATGATACAAATCATTACTACCTGTCCACAGGCTGTTAACTATCGACTACAGGAAAGAAAAAGTGCGTGTTCAGCTGAACTGTAGAGCCCCTCTTTCCTGTGGCCAATAGTAAGCAACTGGCAGGAGCGTAGTCGTGATTTTTATCATACAATTCAATAGGAAAAGAGTGCCTTTAAATGACAATAAGGGTTTCATAAGAAAATTAACTCTCCTAGCCCTTAACTTTTAAAATGTCCACCGGAAAGACTCGTAACATGATTTTAAGTTTGACCCAATTATCGTGCTACGCGTCACTTTCACACTTGCACATTTGTTAGAACGTGACGGCAACGCCGACAAACGTTTAAACGCGGTCCCATCAGAATCCTAGTGATTGGTAACTCACCCTCGTCCTTATCAACTACGCTGATAATCCTTATCAAGTTAGCAGACGTTTATGAATAAGGGGGTAAGTGGGTAGACCAGAGCCTCACTAGCCCTGGGAGTCCCACATAATCACCCAGGTCCGTCCCCTGTGCCCGGGTGGAAAGCGTAATGCATTTCCCCACGAAACAAAAGGCCTGGATGCTTAGCCAAGTTGCCAATCGCTAACGCTTAGTAGCGTATCGTAGTTTTCCCTCTCTGTCACTCTTTCGTATTAGTGCGACAAAGACAGTTAGCCGCCTTTCGTTTACGATTGACGACTAAGCGTTAACGATTGGCAACTTGTCTAAGCACCCTGCAGTAATCTGATTGGTAACTCACCCTCGTCCTTATCAACTGCGCTGATAATCCTTATCATGTTAGCAGACGTTTATGAATAAGGGGGTAAGTGGATAGACCAGGGCCTCACTAGCCCTGGGAGTCCCACATAACCACTCGGGTCCGTCCCCAGCGCCCTGGTGGAATCATCATCATCATATCAGCCGAAAGACGTTCACTGCTGAACATAGGCCTCCCCCAAAGATTGTCACAATGACCGGTCCTGCGCCACCCGCATCCAGCGGACTCCGGCTACCTTCACCAGTTCATCAGTCCACCTTGTGGGGGGCCTACCCACGCTACGCCTTCCGATACGTGGCCGCCACTCAAGAACTTTCCCGCCCCAACAGCCATCGGTTCTACGCGCAATCTGATTGGTTACTCACCCTCGTCTTTATCAACAGCGCTGACGGTGACAACACTCGTGTGCGCGGGCGCATGTTCCTGTACACTGGCGTCGTACTGCGGCGCCGCGAACACTGGCTCTTCGTCGTTCGCGTTTTCAACCTGAACAAACACTTACTTAGGACGGCACCAGTAATGAGCGAGGACCCAATAATGTACATGCATTCATATTTTTAACAGACTTCAAAAAAGGAGAAGGTTCTCAATTCGATTGTATGTTATTTTTTATGTTTGTTACCTCAGAATTGGGTATATAAAGTTTTGTGAAGGTATGAATATTATATTTTTACCTGATAGCCATCGTTATATGACATCCAATATTTATAATTTATTTATATAGTATAAAGTAGGTAGTGTGACTACTGGGGAAAAATAAAAGCACAAATCAAAATATTTAGTTAATTAATAATTTGATTTGTGTTTTCACAATACGTACATTAAAACCAATAATTTAGATATCGCATATTTTGAGCATTTATATCTGTAACTCTAATGAGAACGTAATTAAATAAATAAATAAATATTTTGGGACATCTTACACAAATCGACCAAGTCCCACGGTAAGCTCAATTAAGGCTTGTGATGTGACATAGACAATAAATGCTCGAAATTTCCGTATTTTGAAGTTCGCAGGCTTTTAGTTGGGCAAAAAGTGGGACTGTATCTGCGACCATATTATATAACATGGACGTCTAACGCCAACTCAAAAATGCCCCCAAAAACGATTGTTCAATTGTGCCAAAGGGGGCTGGACAATTTGGACATCGCGCTTTTCTTAACACCGCGCATATTTCGGCGCAACATCTTTGACAAATGTTTATAGAATATAGCCAATCAAAAGTTTGATGGACCAATTACAACTATTTTTAAATGGCGGTTTCAGTTTTTATAGGTTGATTTTGAAATTCTTTGCCGTTTCTCTAAAATTCAGGACCGTTTTTGAAAGGCGATTTAATATGGCGGGCGGCTTCCATGTTTTATTTGTTCGTAGGACTATATACTTACGTGAACAATGACTTGTGCGGTGCTAGACCGCTGAGGAACGCCGGAGTCATAGGCGACCAACGTGAAGTTAATGAGACGCACCGTCTCGTAGTCTATACGCTGCGTGGATTTCACTACGCCTGCAATTGCATACATGAAAATAGTATTGAGTAATATCTATATATATTTTCACACCACCTATTGGAGCACGGGTCTTTTCTTCCCTGCTAGGAGGGATCAAAGTGAGACTTTTCTGTTCAAGGACTTTCTATTGCCAGCCTAAAAAATTACAATGAAAAATGAAAATAAACAGTAAGTTCATAATTGATAAAATTTTCTTCAGAATCGATTATTTGCATAAATATTAAATATGTGATATATCTTTAATTTTTTGTCATAGGTGGTGTGAAAAGCAGTATGTGTCACACGGTATTAAAATTATTTCGTCTTGGGCGTTAACGCTTGAATCCTTCATTACGCTCAGGATTCAATATACGTCCATGCCGGAAATATACCATTTTGATATCTTGTGACACAATCTACTATTTTTTTATTTGCATATTCTACAGTTTCTACACCAATGTGCGCCGCTTAGGCTCTAGCTGTACTGTAAGGCACCATTGTATATTTATAAACAATGAAATAAAAGTATAATAACGATGCAAACGCCGCAAATATGTAACTGCTTCCAATGGAAAAATAATTGCATGCCTGCAAATTATAGCCAAGGTTAAAATTAAAGCCATTCTGCAATACTAGTAATACCTAAGTGTTGAATTTCCAAATCATAATAGAATTGTTGATTATACGCAGTATTATGTAGATGCCTTTATCATTTCGTCGGATCTATGTCAAAAGCTCAATGTAATAATAAAGTGTCCTCCCAAACATTACACGCTGTTTTTTCTCGAACATTGTTATTTTGGTCACGTCTTCCAAGTTTTTTTTTACCTGCCTGATTGTAGCCTTGTACTCGTGGCTATTTTATCGGGCATTCCAAAATGTGTTTGCCAGAATGAATATGACATGTTTTTTTACTGAATGAGATATATTTACCCTTATAGTTTACAAATAAAAATTTTACTCATATGAATCGTAACATACGATAAGCGACAAGTCATAAATGTAGATTCGTAAAATAGTCACGTGACAATTTACACACATTATTATGCTCATTGGATATTCACAAGCGCTTTATGGTGAAGTGAAGAACAAGTACTGGGCCAGCGTTGGGACTACGTAAAATAGGCACGTTTGATGTCGAGTTGCGGAAAAAATGGCAAGAACACAACAACAACAACATGGTCACGTGACTTATCGCATATCGTATACGATTGTAGAATGGCACCAGAATGGCTAGGCCTACTGTTGTATATAATTATAGTGCTACCCGCGTGTCGACGGTAGTAAGAATACAGTGTATAAATAGTGTGTGGTTATATAATACAGGGATTAAATAGCCACACACTATTTATTTATTGAAAATGGATAAATTCACCGTAATTTTGACCAAAACCATTTTTTTTTTATTTGAGGTCGTATATCTCAGCCATTTTTATGGGGAAAAGTTTTTCCTACAATACATGCTTATTTTAGCGTATACTGCACACACAAAAATAAAAAATACGTGTCATAATGACACAAACATACATCGATTTTTTTCTAAATCCTCAGCCCCCTTTGATATAGTCCAACCCAGCCGAAAAATGTATAAATGTACGACATATAAAAATGTATCATAGTAATATTTATGTCGAATAAATGAATTTCAATGTTTAGTATTTGAGACAATTAAAATAATTTGAAACAAATCACCGACCAAGTGATATTCGTTGAACAGTTTTTCAGAGTAGTAAAAGTTTTTTTAATTGAACATTAGGTATGTGTAACAAAAAAATGCCAGACGAAATTCCTAGTACTGAAGTTTCGATGAATCGTTGTCGATGAAATGAAATTCGATTAAATGTTTGTTGGTAATACAAATGGACACCGCGTCCATAGGAGGGACCTTTGTCTAGTTGTGGACTGAAATATCACATCACATCATCAGCCTATGATAGTCCACTGCTGGACGAAGGTCTCTCCTATTAACTATGCGTATAGACGCATTAGGAAGTAAATGCCCATAATCGCCACGTTGGGAAGCGGATTGGCGATCGCAGTAATGTGTCCACTATGATGACGCTGCTGCCCATCAACAATCTTTTATTAAATAATGGTAAGTGACACTTCAATCCCTTAGTCGACTCTTACAGCACCCACAGGAGGAGTTGGGGTGGTGACAAATGTATTCTTACTGCCGTCACCACACGGCTAAACGGACTGAAATATAATGTGTGATAATAATAGTACCTGTGACATTATCAATCTGGAAGTAAGCACTAGGCGGTGATATGACCATCGCCGATATAGGCGTCTCCTTATCCGTGGCAGTGTATTTGTTGAGGACGGTTCCTATGGGCTGCTCCTCTACCAGGTGTTCTTCGTACGCTGGCTCCGAGAACATGGGCGCGTGGCGGTTCACGTCCACTATCGTGATTATCAGTTCACCTGGAATAGAAGTAGATTTGAGACCTTATTAGCATACCTGGGATAACTGAGGGCAAGTTATAGGGATTTGATATCGATTAAAAAGATGTCGATATAATTATAATAAAATATGTGCTTATTGAACATTCTCGATTACAGTACAGAGGTTCGATGTCATATCTGATATCAGGCCTCTTGTATGCAGATGTCATTTTAATCAAAATGACAATTTTAATATTGATATTTTAACATTAATTGTATATTTTGAAAACTAATTTAAAATAAACGCGCAACTACCCGTTTAAACTTATTTTTTATTTTAATTGAAGAGTAAGTACCTAATATTTATTAATGCCGAATAACATTTTGATGTTGTCATTTACAGTAACATCGATATATTTTTAGTCGATAAAATATTTTGCTACATCACTTTCGTATAAATGCCCCGAGTTATCCCAGGTATGCTTATTAGTATGACTTAACACAGGATAAATTATAAATATTAGATGTGATATACCAAAGAAAAACCACCAAGATCACCTAATGTCTGATGCCTATAAGACCGAGTGGCCGAGGGGTACAGGCATCAGCCGCGAAAGCTGAGTACGTGGATTCGATCCCCACCTCGGACATAAGGCACTGGTCTCACCGCGAGCTACTAAGCTATGAACTATCGGCTACAAACACGAACAAAACATACACACTCCCGTGTAAATAAAAGAGACACGGCGATACTCGATCAGCTATCACCGCCGAGCGAGTGAGACCAGTGCCTTAGGTGATCTTGGTCATTTTTCTTTGGTATATGACATCTAATATTTATAATATAGTATTAAATAGTGTGACTACTGGGGAAAAATAAAAAGTACAAATCAAAATATTTAGTTAATAAAATAATTTGATTTGTGTTTTCGCAATACGTTTAACACAGAATATTTACCATGTAAATTGAAATTATTGAGCACCCGATATTTCGGTAATATTGCAAATGCCATCTGCACAGAGTAACTTACGAACTGCGAGTTACTATTAGTTAATTAATAGTTATTTATGTGGCTGGCGCATAATAAGAGGCAATAAACATGAGTGTGGTTGTATGAAACGAGCCGTAAGCGAGTTTTATAATAAGATCACACGAGTGTTTAATGCCTAATTATGTACAGTAACATACATAACTTTATGTACATCCTTATCATAAGTTTAGAATGATAATTTACCTTTATTTACATTGATATCCACTAAGTAAAATACCTCTAAATATAACAATTCAAATCAGTTGAAATTACTCAATTTGTGTAAGAATAACCTACAATAAATATGAATTGAAAAAAAAAACAAAGAAGTTGACTTTTTAATTTTAATATTAATGTACTGATACCGATACTTTAATGTTAACATTATGATACAGCCACAGACACCGGTTTCTTAATATAGGTCATTACATTACCGCTTCTGAATATATAATATAATAATTATGATACGGAAGTAGATAAAAGTCAAAATAGAATAACAAGGTTGGTAAAACTCACCATCTGCCTGCTGCAAGGGGTTCGCCGAAGCATCAATGACAGTGACAGGCAGTGACAGGACTGCCGCCCGGCTCCTGTCAAGCCGCTGTGACACTATCACGCTGCCGTTTGACAGTATAGAGAACCAGGAGTCAAAGATACCCTCATCTGACACCTGCGAATGAAACGGAAAAGTTAAAAAGTAAAAAATGTCTTCAATTTAGGACTTTTTAACCGACTTCAAAAAGGAGGAGGTTTACAATTCGTCGAAATCTTTTTTTTTTATGTATGTTCCCCGATTACTCGAAGACGCGTGGACCGATTTGAAAAATTCTTTTTTTGTTTGAAAGGGTATACTTTCTAGTTGGTCCCATTGTCACCGAATCCAGGTCTGATGATGGGATCCTGGAGAAATCGAGGGAACTCTTCGAATGTTGTAGGCACACATGACATTTTTCATTTATTTTTGAAGACTAATCAAGTGTTTGCATCTAGTCATGAACATCTTAAGTTGGTGATCTGATGATGGAAGGTACAACTCCTTAGCAATTAGGAGTTGGGGGATAATTCTTTAAATATAACATATTTCGTGTATTTTGGAAGCTATTTGAGCATTTGCCTTTAGGTGGTCATAGTCTCATGTTGGTGAGCTGATGATGAAAGGAATAACTCCTTAACGATTAGGGGTTGGAGGATCATTCTTTGTATATAACAAATGTCATACATTTTCGGGATTTATTCAAGTGTTTGCTTAGTAGTTATGACATGTTGGTTAGCGGTTAGTGATTCTTTAAATAATATTGGCATGCTAAGTAAGTGTTACCTTTGAAATTGTTGTTGTATTCATATAAGTTCGCCAGTTCAGATTTTATGGCCTAATACAGTGAAGTACATTCTAATTATAAGTATTTAGAGCATACTGAATAACGATTTTATATTTACACTACTAAAAAGCAAAAAATAAAATATTTTAAAAATAAAAATTAAACCGCCTTCAAAAATTCTCCCGAACTAAAAAGTAAAAAATAATTTTGGTTCCTACTACTTAGGATTTCCTAACCAAACCTTTAAACCTTTTACCCTATTCATTGAAAAAAAATATTATGGCTAGGTACCCTACAGATTTCTTAGAAGTCGGTGCCAAGCCAAATATGTTCACTTCGCGAGTACTTATATGTATTTGATAGAGCTTTGTAACTTACTGTCACTCCGGTTATGCTTTCATCAAAATGACTGAGGCAAACCATTCTGTTGATATAAGCGTAATCGGGGTGACAGTAAGTTACAAAGCTCTGTCTACTCGTAATATATACCTATGAACGTATTTGGCTTGGCACCGACTTCTAAGAAATCTGTAGGGTACCTAGCCATAATATTTTTTTTAATGAATAGGGTAAAAGGTTTAAAGGTTTGGGTAGGAAATCCTAAGTAGTAGGAACCAAAATTATTTTTTACTTTTTAGTTCGGGAGAATTTTTGAAGGCGGTTTAATTTTTATTTTTAAAATATTTTATATTATGCAACAAAATGGGCTTACTTTTCAAACCCTAGATAAAAGTATCATCATTATCATCAGCCAATTGACGTCCACTGCTGGGCATAGGCCTCCCCCAGAGAGTTCCACAAAGATCGGTCGTGAGCTGTTTGCATCCATTGGACACCCGCAACCTTCTTGTGGAGGGCCTTCCCACGCTGCGCCGTCCAGTGCGTGGTCGCCACTCGAGAACACGCCGACCCCACCGGTCATCGGTCCTCCGGGCAATATGGCCAGCCCACTGCCACTTTAACCTGGCGATTCTTCGGGATAAAAGTATCCGTCTGTTAAAATGATTGCTGTCCTTTTCTCAAGATATCAGTCAAAAAATGACAGAGCTAACATTTATAAGTGCTACCTAACAAAAATGGGGGCCAATCAAAGATGGTGGATCTCAAGTTTTACAAAATCAAGTATATCTCGAGAACTATTAAATATATCTAATTACTCTCTTGAACAAAATTAAAGGCATATCTGTAAGCTTCATATTTTGCACATACACCATATTGCTAAAATCAACCAATAATTAATTATGACCAAATTTATGAAAATTTCGTGATTTTGATTTTTTTGTGTCGTGTTTTTACATAGTAGTCATGACGCTAGAAAAATTAAATATTTTTTTAAAGATAGTGTATTTAATAAGCTTTAATTTGATGTATATAACTTGTTGGCGGTATTCAAAAAAAGACCCATAAAAATATTTAAATGAATTGTAGTCATAATCCACCGTATACTTTATAGTGATTTAAGAGGCGATGGAAGTGCCACTCGTAAATAATAGTGCTTATTTCAAATAACCAAGATTGAAAAATATAAAAAAAAACTGAACTGTGAGTCGGACTTCGGCTCTTAAATCACTAAGTATACGGTGGATTATGACTACAACTCATTTAAATATTTTTTATGGGTCTTTTTTTTAATACCGCCAACAAGTTATATACATCAATTTAAAGCTTATTAAATACACTATGACTACTATGTAAAAACACGACACAAAAAAAAATCAAAATCACGAAATTTTCATAAATTTGGTCATATTTAATTATTGGTTGGTCTTAGCAATATGGTGTATATGCAAAATATGAAGCTTACAGATATGCCTTTAATTGTGTTCAAGAGAGTAATTAGATATATTTAATAGTTCTCGAGATATTCTTGATTTTGTAAAACTTGAGATCCACCATCTTTGATTGGCCCCCATTTTTATTAGGTAGCACTTATAAATGGCAATCTTGCATTTTTGACGTTTTTATAAGCTTACCTAACAGTCGTGAAAAGGAAAATTTGTACCTCCTAATTTTAACCATACCTGTCATACAACGGAAATCTTGAAATAGCCCGTATGCCTATTAGCTACCACTTTGAGATGTCTATCATACTTTTTTAACATCCTTATGAATATGTCTAACTATACCCCCAAATTATACCGTTTTCTAATTTCAGACCGACTAGCCCACAGACTAATTAGGCCATAAAACACTCGTGTAAACATATTATGAAACTCGCTACGCTTGTTTCATAAAAACACACACGTGTTTCCCTCACACTCGCCTCAACGTACGGTTGCATAAATTACTATTACTTCAAACCTTTTATGCTTTAGAAGCACTATGTGTCTAGCACTATGTGGTCAGTTTAAAATTACTACTTACGAGTGATTTAATGTCACCAGTGCTTACCTTTTGCCCATTTTTTACAGAAACGACCGGGGACAAATTTGACTGATATCGACTAACAAGGAAGGGTACCCAACTGTCCGAGTCCGATTTTATTCATTTTGATATATGTTATAGAGTAGTCTAAAATAACGGAATAGTACATTACAACACAAAAGTGCGAAAAACATGAAATTCGAAACGAGTGACGATGTTTTAAAACACGACTCACGTCGGTGAACTAGACCTTTTTTTACGAATATTGCATGTTACATCTGTCATAGTGTGCTTACCTCTTGCCCATTTTTATCAACAGCCTTAATTATCTTGTCCCTCGGCAGTTCAAAGACCAATTGCTCACTATCCGTGATATCAGGGTCCATGGCCACCAAGTTGTGGACCACAGTCCCTAGATCAGCGTCAGCAGAGACCTCCGCCCGTTGGATGGTTGGCGTGAAGAAGGGTTTCTTGTCGTTCACATTGCTGACGTGAACGGTTAGTTCGGTGGTTCCTGTGTGGCTGGGCATGCCTGGAAAAAGGTAAACTTAAGAAATAAGATATCTTGTGGTGTGGGAGGTGCGGATATGCTCAGAAAGTGCTCTTTTTAAGGGTAAACTTATGCACAGAAAGTGTTTATTTTCCGCAGGTGTGCGGGAATGAATTTTCATAGTAGTTTCCCCTGCCTTACGGCCTGGTTGGTACTATCGAGATAGTCTGGTTTTCCTCGCATAATGCATTGTAAAATGTTGAATGATACACATGTTGAAATTTAATTTTCTATCTCGTATCGGATTTAAAACACTCGCTTAGCTCGTGTTTTCACCGACACTAGTCCTACTTTCTACACTTGTATCATAATTAACTATTATTATTCGCGGCGCACGAGCGTGATTAAGAGACCCTCAAGGGTAACTGATACAATTGGCTATGTAAACTTTTCTGAATAGACGTCGTCTTAAGGTTCAAGAAAATGCAGCTCTTTTATTTTTATGTCCTATAATTTGTTAACAATATTTTTTTAAGTGAGTGAGATGACATTAGTGCAGTTTTATGGATGAACAGAGCCTAATGCTTTCATCCGCAACAAGTTTGTACTTGAAATAGAAAAAAAAACTGAATGAATGACACGACTGACATTGACGTTGAAATATTTTTTTGTCTATTTCATTGTACTGATATCGGAGCGGCACTGCTCCTTTGGTATGTAAAAGTTAATTAAACTTACCAAGATCAGCAGCAATGGTAGCGATCCGAAACGTGGTCCGCTTGTCATAATCCAACTTAGACGATACTGTCACAACTCCTGTCACATTGTCGATGGCGAACGCGTCTAAAGCTCCTTGTTAGATGGCGTATTTTACGTTACTGTCCAAGTATTTGGCGTACACTGCTACTTTGGTATGTGAAAGTTAATTTAACTTACCGAGATCAGCAGCAATGATAGCGATCCGATACGTGGTTCGCTTGTCATAATCCAGCTTAGACGAAACTGTCACAACTCCAGTGACATTGTCGATGGCGAACGCGTCTAACGCTCCTTGCTGGATGGCGTATTTTATCTCCGCATTGACGCCACTATCTAGGTCTGTGGCGCGGACTGCTGCTACTTCGGTACCTGTCAAAACATTGTCATCATCATTATCAGTTCATACGTTCACTCATACACCTCCTCTAGAGCAGCATGAACATTGAACAAAGTTTTCTCAAAAGATTTCAATTGAATATTTTGACTTAACCCTTAAATGCATGACCTTGACAAAGATTTATTCAAATTTGAATTCTGATATGTTGTCAATAGAGTCAAGAATACATCATGCATATATACATCACTATGCATGTAAGGGTTAAGTCGCATTAAGTTATTATATTAATCAATTCACTACTTGTATTGTAATTTGTACTTAATGTCAGATGTGTACTTAATAATTCACTCCAACTCTCGTGAATTTATTTATACTACAGGGTGTCCTTTGCCATTGGACAAAGCCGAAAAGTACATATCCGTTAGGTTATTTGAAAACAGTATACGAAGTATAGTAATTTATAACAATTGATTTAGTTGTTATGAAGAAATTATGAGAACTTAAATGTATTACTTTGGAACAACCAGTATCTGTCAGTAGCTCCTGAGGGTATACGAGGTAAGTATTCCCTAGTAGTAACTGTAGTAGTACAGTTACTACTAAGGACCCACATATTGCCATACCACATATTCAAGGTGTAATTACTGCTTTAGGATAATTTGCCAAATGCCAATGTATGGCTTGAGCATGGGCAAGTATGAATACTTATCTCCATTTCATGTGTACACTATCACTAACACAACATAAACTAACTAAAGTGCACCGCAAAATCTAAAATCGTACATTTCGAGCACTTACGGTTATGCCATAATTAGTCACAAAACATTTTCAAAATTCACGATTTCTGATAATTGCTTAAGCCCTCTGACTATCTAGTCACTGTCTAGTGTCTATAGAAATGCTTGGAAAAATAGTACATTACTATAGAGGACGGGAAACGAAGGGTTACAGGCCAAGTAGATATATCTGGCCGAAGGAACTGAGGCCAGATAGGAATACGCGGCCTGTAACCCTGTTTCTCGCCGAGATTTGTATAGTGCTTTTCTCAAACTTGTCATGAAATAAAACATACTGATTTCGCCGAACCATACTATTTCATTTGTAAATATACCAATAGTACAGTATCATAAAACATTTAAAAAAAAACATTCGCGTTTTTCATCATTTTTTTTAAATCTGTTTGAGGTATTCTTTTACCTGGTGGTATAGACATCAGTTCCAAGGTTTTTTTTTCTGTGGCTGAATATCAAGACATAGTGTCACAATTTGACGTTTCAAAACAAAAGACGGTTTGTTTGCAGTCCTAGGTGTGAAATAAATACATGAAATCTCTTTACATATCATCTTAGCATAACACCGGAAACATAGTATTTCCGGGTTTAATTTAAAGTAAGTAATGTCAACATTCCGTAGCAAGTTTGAGAAAAGTATATTTACCAGGCGGTGCATCCTCCGAGATGTCCGCTTCGTATTTATCTTGGTCGAACTCTGGCGCATGGTTGTTGACGTCACGGATGTTGATCTCGACTTTACACGTCGCGTTATGCACGCCATCTGTCGCCTGTAATTAATATTAACTCTTAATATGAACCTTAATCGTCTTTCAAGAGAACTGCTGCAATAATTGGTCACCGAGTAGATAACATTATCCAGATAATAGGTAGAAGAATATAATTAGTTCTTAAATGGGTCTCGTACGTAACCCGTTATATAAAATGCTATTACACAATCGTGTTATAATAGAGAGCTTCTCTGTCGAATACCGTGTTTAGGGTTTTTTTTTATACCACGTCGGTGGCAAACCAGCACACGGCCCGCCTGATGGAAAGCAGTCACCGTAGCCTATGCAACTGCAACCCCAAGGGTGTCACATGCGCGTTGCCGACCCAATAAAAACTTGTACACTCCTCTTTTGAAGAACCCCATACTGTAGTTTAAATTTAAATAATGAAATAAATACGCCGAAACGAAGTGTAGATCCTGAGGCGGCCGCTCGTTGATATCTTCTTTGCTGGCACGCGATTGGTAAAATTTATTATAGTTGCCTAAAGCATTGTCTTATGAGTTCATTATAGTTGAATTGCGAACTCGACGTAACTGTATATGATTATAATTTTGTGTACGTGATCTTCATTGAAACATAGTCGGCGAGTAGAAAAATATATAAACGTACCAGAACAGTGAGCACAATCTTGCTATCATTGGTAGCCACTCCTCCCGCCTTTGGCGAGATCTTCCCACTGACATCTTCAATGGAGAACGGATGCTGTGCCGGCCCTGTGATGTAGTACCGGATCTCTGATGACGTGTCTACGTCGCGAGCTTGAACCTAGGGAAAATAATGTCCATGAGCCTTATGAATACGAGTATTATATTAAAACAGTGCATATTGAACAAATTTTAACCTTGTGACTACATTATGTCAAAATTTGCTAATTCAAATGGAAATAGAAATAAGTTTATTCGTAACATACACAAATATAACAATATACAAGAACAAGAAAAAATAAATAAAAAAGTTAGTTTTAAGAATTGTATTAAGTATTAAGTTTATTATTATTATTTTTGGTGGCCCTGAAAATCAGCGTCGTGGCAATCTAGCCATGACACATGCTATAAATAATAAATAATAAATAAATAAATATCTTGGGACATCTTACACAAATCGACCCAGTCCCACGGTAAGCTCAATTAAGGCTTGTGATGTGGGTACCAGGCGACGATATATATAATAGATAGATACATATAGATACTTAAATACATAGACAGCCATGACCAAGGAACAAACATTTGTGATAAATAAATACACAAAGAATGCCCTCGCCGGGATTCGAACCCGGAACCTCCAGCTTCGTAGGCAGGGTCACTACCAACTAGGCTACGGAGGCTGACAAACATGCTGAGTGGCAACCTTTTTGGTGTGTCTTTGTTAGTGTACCATTTAATCGCCAAATAAATAATAAAAATGGCCTCGTCTCAGCAGGTTGCTAGCGAGAAATACTCGTAGAGTTCAAAACTTGAAGAGAATTGATATAGAGTTCAAAACTTGATTGAGGCTTAAGTATGTACCTTGGGTTGGAACTAGGTGTGGGACTAGGTTATAGGGTGATTTTTATACATACATTTCCATGATAATAATTATTATTTTATGCTCTCAAAGTGCTCTTCTTAAGGATATACGTAAGCACGGACGGTGACACTTTTCTCCAGCCGTGCGGGAATTAATTTTCATAATACTTTACTTCGCGGATTAGATTATATTTTTTCACGCATTGTGAAATTATGTATGATATTTGTGTTGAAATGCAGGCTTTTTCTTTTATTGGTTTAAAATAATAGTTGTTTTTCGTATTTCAAGGTCACCGAGACTCGTGTAGAAAAAGCACACTCTCATACAAGACTTATATCATAAACAACTAATTCAGTTCGCCTGCAGCTAGTCTAGATTACTTTTGTTTGTGTACCTGTAGATCCGGCTCGAATTTAATCGCGTCTTTGTCTATAGACGCCCTGTAGACGGCCATGGGGAACACTGGCAGGTTATACGCATCCAGCAGCGACATCTACAGGGGTACTACTGTCGTCTGCAGCTAGTCTAGACTACTAGTGTATGTACCTGTAGATCCGGCTCGAACTTAACCGCGTCTTCGTCTATAGACGCCCTGTAGACGGGCGTGGTTAACACTGGCAGGTTATTCGCGTCCAATAGAGATATCTACAGGGGTACTACTGTCGTCTACAGCTAGTCTAGACTACTAGTGTATGTACCTGCAGATCCGGCTCGAATTTAACCGCGTCTTCGTCTATAGACGCCCTGTATACGGTCGTGGGGAACACTGGCAGGTTATTCGCGTCCAATAGCGACATCTACAGGGGTACCACTGTCGTCTGCAGCTAGTGTAGAGTACTAGTGTATGTACCTGTAGTACTGGCTCGAATTTAACCGCGTCTTCGTCTATAGACGCCCTGTAGACAGCCGTGGTGAACACTGGTGTTGTTCGCACCCAGCAGCGACATCTACAGGGGTACCACCGTCGTCTGCAGCTAGTCTAGACTACTAGTGTATGTACCTGCAGATCCGGCTCGAATTTAACCGCGTCTTCGTCTATAGACGCCTTGTAGACGGCCGTGGTGAATACTGGCGGGTTGTCGTTCGCATCTAGCAGGGAGATCTGAAGAGGCACTACTGTTGTTTGACCAGCCCCTTCGTCATCTATAGCCTGAAGAAATATTAAAATGTCTGAAATGTTTTAAAATAACATATCTAGATCTAGGGAATCGATGACGTAATCTGGAAGAGTTATGGGAGTGAGCATGTTTGCTTTTGTACATAAATTTATCAAATCGTGTTGTAAAATGTATTGTTTAGTGCTTGGTAAACGAGTTGTCTATCGCTGTAGTGTTGGGGTGGAAATGAATGGTCAGAACCACCCATGAGAAGAGTTTGGGTGGCGACAAATGTGTTCTCTTCTGAATAGTGTGGCATCCACTCCATCGCTATTTCAGCCCAATCTGGGTGCATGTGGCAAAAATAACCGGGCCAGTCCCATTTCAGCTTGACGGTTTTGATTCCAATATCGGTAACACGGGGTTTAGAGCTTCATCATCAGCCTATCTCAGTCCACTGCTGGACGTACGATTCTCTCATTAACTTTTCGCATAGATGCACTAGGAGGTAAATCCCGATAATCGCCACGCTGAGTAAGCGGATTAGCGATCGCAGAAATGTGTCCACTATGATGACTATACCTCGATATTTTTCTAGCAGGAACGAGAGATTGACAAAATTAGACATCGACATAACTGTTATAGATAAGTCTTATAGTAGTCGATAAATAAATTTAATAAATAAAAAAATTGCCGTAGCTTAGAGATAAATTACGCGAATGCAAATCATACTCAAAATGTTACTTTTTTTTTCTTATCTTGTATTTAACTCCCATCAAAATTGCAAAGATTAATAAAATATACTCTAAAGCCATAGGAAATGATTGATATGAAATGTAAGATATTTAGAAAGCCTAGATGGGTCCTGTATTTCTTGGTTACCTGTTAGCATTTTTATGAGAACAGGATGAACTCATCGATAGCAGTTATGTTGATGTTTAATTTTGTCAATCTCTCGTTCTTGCTAGAAAAATATCGAGGTATAATGATGACACTGCTGCCCATCATTTTCTATCAAAGATTGGTCAGTGATACGTCAATCCGTTAGTCAACTCTTACGACACCCACGGGAAAAGTTGGGGTTGTGACAAATGTATCAATCAACACGCGTCCTATATTTAGCCAGTGGATTACTAATTATTAATTACCTTGTATTGTAAGAAGTAGTCCCGTCTGGTCTCGTAATCCAAGCAAGGTGGAGTGCCAGGATTGACACAGGGTGCCACTGTGATTGCTCCACTGCGGTTGTCAACCCTGAATAGCTCAGCGCCATTGCCTGATAGCTGGTAGATTATTCCATTGGTTCCGAATCTGAAGAACAAAAATACTACCTGCAATTCTGCATTTCAAAAAATGCTACCTGCGTAGACACGCTGGCCCCTTCCCACCTCTCCGGAACTAGTATTCAGGCAGGTGCGGCGGCCGAAAAGCTAAAAACTCATAAGTACAGGGGTCTTAGTCCCGAATACATTTTCATGCCATTCGGGGTTGAGACCGTGGGGTCCCAATGCTATCCAGCTCCACAAAGAACTCGCCAAATAGCTGGTCGACACCACCGGTGACCGAAGAGCTGGCAGCTTCCTCGCGCAAAGGATTAGTATTGCCATACAGCGGGGAAATGCTGCCAGCATCCACGGCACCATGCCAAGGGGGCCCCATTTTTTAGATGTGTTTTAGGTTTATTTAGTTTTAATCTGTTAATTTTCATTTAGTGTTATTTATAAGGTTTTTTATTTACCTATTTATTATGTAATCATTTTATTTATCTACCGAATAAAGGAAAACTGATTTCAAAGAATGTAATATAAATATTTTGTTTTTTTTCACGAAAAATGTTAGAGTCCGCCTAGCTTCGAACAGAAGGCGGCTAGCACGCATTTCTTGTCCCTTAGAGTATGGTCAAGCGCCTAGACTTAAAACAGATATTCATATACCCGAGGAATTCGACCGGTGTCCGCTAAGTGGCCGAGTGGTTTAGAGATCAGCCGCGCCGCTCAAACAGTCTTATGAAATATCTAGGCATTTCCAAATAAACGTCTAAGGAATAAAGTTCATCATCATCATCTTCCCCTTCCTATTAAGAATAAAATTAAATATGTTTTCTATCTTTTCAATTAGGACCACCCTACTGAACATTATAATAAAATTTCCTCCCTCGCGCGACGAAATTAGAAAAACACAGATACTCATTAAACACTCGATCGTGCATTTTCAAGTATTCGCTAATTAAAAACGCAAAGACAACTTCTTCCTCGCGAGAAAATTAAAACAAAGTTTTTTTCTTGTATTCCCCCTAATTTTGCTTTAAGATTTTTTTCAGATTAAAACGAATTGGGACAATGAACTTTTTCATTTCTGCAAATTAAATTGGACAGACGTTTTCATGAAATGCGCGGGAAGTGTTATTTATTTGGCGTTTAAGAAAATAATTCCATTTTGTACGTTATTTTCAATTTGTGTCTAAAAGGTTTCTACTTCTATTATAAAATTCTGCGAAAGGAGGTAAAGCGTGGTTTTCTACGATTTGTTAGCCTCTGTTACGTAAACATTATAATAATAATACATATGTTTTAGCAACTAAGACTGCCTATGAATACTACTCAAGGTACATTTAGACCAAACGAGCATTCGCTCATTCTATCCCCCACTTTACGAAATTCGTTAGCTACACAAAACACGATTCGTTGAAATTCGTTGTTTTCGTAGAGTGGGGGATAGAATGAGCAAATGCTCGTTTGGTCTAAATGCACCTTTATAGATCAGCGTCGAACACTTTTTACTTTTTTACCTACCTACTTTGAAATGTTTTCTTGTAATGGCTATATAAATTTAGTTTTCATCACACTTGCTGTCTAAGCGCGCCATTGCTTGCATGCGTAGCGGGAGTAATAGAAAAGTGAAATTCCCTAGGGAGTAATAAAAACGTCAGTACGCCATAGAATATTATTTTTGTTAAAATTTATTTTTTTGTCGGCAACTGTGATGAAAAACATTGTATGCATCACGATCGGTAAGCGGAATACTAACTCGAGTCATTAAAAACCCTCCGCCTACGGCGTCGGGCTTCTAACACTCTCGTTAGTAATTCCGTACTTACTTCCCTTGATGCACAATGTATTATTTCTTGTAATGCCTATTTTTTAGAATCAGGGCATTACGTAATAGGTGTTTAGAAAAGTGAAGTGTCTCAACTATCTTCTAAATCTTCTTTCGCTCTTACCTGCCAGTATCTCTATCGGTAGCCTTCACAATAGCCACCAAAGCACCCCCTGGTGCGTTCTCGAGCACAGACGCAGAGTATGCGTCGTCAGCAAAGGTCGGGGCGTTGTCGTTGACATCTGTCACGGTCACTATCACGCTGGCTTTGGATGAGAGATGGGGGTTGGTGTGTGACTCTTCGGCGATCACCTACAAAATAGATAAGGTTTTGTAAAAAATACATTTCATCGCTGACTCTTTCTTCAGTAATTTCATCTCGAACCCATACTTGATATGGTTGACGTCATTTCGTTCTAAACTTCCTGCTATCTTCTGACTCCATAATCATTAGGGTGGAGCGAAAAAAATTTTTTTTAATTTAGTTTTTCCTGTATTACCAATCGATGTTCGACAACTTCAGATGTCTAGAAAAAAAATTACAAGGTTCTACATCAACGTCTTGAGGTGGCGCATCAGCTTTGAAGTTTGAAGAAAAACGCATATTACAGTTCTTTTCAACATTTTTGTTAAACCAAATTTTTTGCTAATGTTTTAATTCTAATAACTTTAGAACAATAATGATACTTCTAGCTTTAAAAAAAATTATCAGGTGTGATGCTAAACCTTCGAAATCCGAAACAATAGACTCTTCATTCTCTCTGAAATACTTACTGGGACTTTGTGTCAAATATTGATATGTCCTGCGTGGCCTTTATTTTACAATGAATGGACACATCTTTCGCTTCTGGTACACAAACAGATGCCGAAGCCTCAGTTACGAGCTTGATGCACCATTCCACTGCCTGAGTGCGACAAGGATAGTTTTCAACCTAGAATAATTTATCTCCTGAGTATCATTTCTGAAATCTCTGCGTCACTGTATTTCATGTTCACTGGAGGTTCTATTGTATTTCTTTTGACCAATTAATGAAATCATAATAATTTAAAACCTCTCTTCTAACATTTGGTAGCTAAAACATTGCCTGACGCTTTCCTTTACACTCTTTTGTTGTTTTTAACACCTTCTACGGCGCCAGTTCTCTTAATTATGGTGCATCATAGTGCAACATAGCTAAAAGTAATTATTCCGGGTGCGCAAAGAATATAGTTTTTTATAATAATTGTTTTTAGGTATTCAAGCAACTACAAATAACCTTTAATCATGCTAAAGATATGAATAGGCTCTTGTTTACGATATTAAATCATTTTGATTGAGAATTTTCGTAAAACATCTGTTTTTTTGTTTGTTTGCGTAATTTCTTCGTTGTTTTGTAATTATTACAATAAACATAATAATAAAATCAACCTTAATGATTTGTTGGTAACTTATTATGGGAATGATGCTTTGTTTCAAATGTTTTCAATGTCGGTGGCGATCATTTCACACAAGTCTTTAACAGCAGGGTATTTACGACTATTAAGTTCCAGAAGTTCATTTATTAGCGACAAATAATATTTTATTATATCACATTACGCAAGTGTCAAAATTCAAAATTAACAACAATTCAACTTTTTTACACTTGCCCTTAACACTATTGACGAGTTTTATTTTCTATGTAGCGCTAGTACAACCAGTATAATACACTATACAGAACAGAAATGTAAGTTTTATGACATTTAGATACAATAAAACATTAACTTGCGGCTACACCTTAGAGGCCAAATTTTATCTTTTTTGCAAACTACCCTCGTGGTGCGCCACCTTAAGATAAAGTCGTAGAGTCTTGATTTTTGGTCTGAATGAAGCTTTCGTATACGGTCAACTATTGATGATACAGGAGAATAAAAATTAGGAAAAAAATTTTCGCGCCACCCTAATAATCATACCAACTTTATAATGTCATTTTACTGTACTGACTTACATACGTATACAAAATGTTAGCTTAGTTTATATCAAACCGGGAAATGGATGAAATTAGTGGTGGTTGATTTGGGAGATTCCACTGTAAAGGCACCTAAATCATTAGAGTTGAAGCCTAATTGATTAGAATCGTTTCATATCTTCAGTTCCCAAGTAAGGAACCATAAAGTTTGAAACTCTCCTTCCAGATAAACTGCCTCTGGTTAGGATCCTCATAATCTAAGCTTCAGTCAAAGGGTAACTGACGCGCTGCCGGTACGTAGCATTGGCGGGTTCCACTATAAAGGCTCCCAGCTCTTCATATACTTCATGGCTCAGTAGTTCACCCTAATTTAAATTTAAATCATCCTCTAAGATCATAAACTTCATCTGGTTAGGATCCTTGTATTCCTCTTAGTCTAAGCTAGAGTTCAGTTGAAGGGTGACTGACACGCTACCGGTAGCTTTGTCAGGTTCTATAAAGGCTCCTATCTCTCATATTCTTGAAGGCTAAATAATTTAAAACTCACCTCCAAGATAAACTTCCTCTGGTTAGGATCCTCGTAGTCTAAAGTAGAGTTCAATCGAAGCGTGACTGACGCGCTGCCGGTAGCGTTCGCAGGTTCCACTATAAAGGCTCCCATCTCATCGGAGAGGCGGAGGGTGAATACGGAGTTTAGGCCCTGTGAAGCAAGAAAATAATTGTTTAGTTTACAATGTCAGCCATGTTTGTCAGTCTCCGTAGCCTAGTTGGTAGTGACCTTTAAGTAACATTCGCAGTACACAAATAAACAAAGGACAAAACGAATCTAAAAAATTAATTACAACGTATAACAACTTCCACATCATTTTTTAAACCTGTTTGAGGTATTTTTTCACCCGATGACATTGACATGAGTTTTTAATGGTAAAATGCCATATAGTGAAATACTATGTTCTGTCGCTTTGCAAGTCACTTTCGGTATTTTACTTTTTAATGCAGGTCACTTCCGTTACTAGGACTGCTAAGTAGTATACCAGTTAGTTAGTAGGTACTTCCTGGTCCAATTTGATGTATGTAATGCCAAAATTTCATTGCAAGTTTGGGAAAAAAAATTGTACACTTACCACATCTCTGTCAGTCACAACCATATCCAGATTAGGTAAAGGAGTGCCCACAGGTAGACTCTCGGGTACCGCCACCCTGTATTCCGGTCTAGAGAATCGTGGCGGTTCGTCGTTAACGTCCCGTATCGTGATCGTGGCGGTCGCGATGGAAGATGTTAGAGGAGAGACGAGCGGTGAGCCGTTTACTATTTCTGAAGCCTGTAGGAAGAATATTAAGAATTAAAGTTGTAATACAAATTGGTGGTATAAAAACACACATATTTAAGTGCGTCAGTATGACAGGGCAAAGCTTTCGTTGCCTTGTTTTCTGCCCCCAAATAAAGTTACACAGAGGAAGATTTTCTGTTCAATACTCATTTTATACTTATTTTCTCGTGCATAAAATAATATAGATATTAGAAATGTTACTTAAGCTGTAACTCTATTTATAAGCTAAAAGTTAAGAATATATGGACATTTTAAAACCTACTCATCCCACTTTTATCCGTAGGGGAACAGAAATAGATTCAGTTATTTAATAAATTCGGCCGTGTGGTGACGGCGGAAAGAATACATTTGTCACCACCCCATCTCCTCCTGCGGGTGTCGTAAGAGTCGACTAAGGGATTGAAGTGTCACTGACCATACTTGATTAAAGATTGATGATGGGCAGCAGCGTCATCATAGTAGACACATTACTGCGATCGCCAATCCGCTTGCCCAGCGTGGCGATTATGGGCATTTACCTCCTAATGCGTCTATACGCATAGGTAATAGGAGAGGCCTACGTCCAGCAGTGGACTTTCATAGGCTGATGAAGTATTTAATAAATTCAGCCCACCAAGTTTAATATAAAAGTGATGTACCCACACAATAGCTTCAATTTGTGTAGGAAACAAAAATAAAAAAGAGAAGGTAAGTCAAATATATTCCAACAAAATTTATACAGCGTATTTATAAAAGGACAAAAATAGTATGTTTGCCACTTACCCTAATTGTAAGATTGAGAGGCGACGACGGATCGGCCAGTGCTTCTCTGTCTAACGGTTTAGCTGTTGTCAGGTTGCCCGAAGCACTGTCCAGCAAAAAGTAGTCCAATGGATCTGTAAAGACGAATAATAGGTATATATTACTAACGGCCAGCTTCACGATCTCCGATTTAAAACATCCGTCAGATAAAAAATATCACTATACTTTTCCCCAGGCATATAAAAGTAAGGGACAACTAACATTTACCGGACAAATATATTTTATTTTGATATCATTATATTTATTGTCATCCGACTTCCACATTAATACTAAATCTCATAGAACTGTCTAAATTGACAAGCAGAACCTAAACTGAATCGCATTAAGAGATCATGGTGAAAATAAAGACCTATACAGATGTAGTGCAAAATCCTTTCTCTTCAGCTTTTCACGGAAACATCCGAATTCATATTGAACTTCAGTATATATTGCACTGAAGCTAATTGAGACAGGGAGATTAATTCGGGCGTTTCCGTGAAAAGCCAAAGAGAAAGGATTTTGCACTACATCTGTTTCTGTACCTAGCAGTGGATGGACATTGGACATATTCGTATTTGGTTCGATAAAAAATTGTGTATAGTGAAGGGCTTTTCCCATTGTGTTACAAAAAATATGCATACAAACTATACGGGTAACTTTGTAACACAAAAATGTGATGTAAAGTTTTGTTTTCATTAAAGCCCTCAACTTGGTACAATCTTTTTGCCATCGACCTATTTATGAGCGGATTGTTTCGGTTATTTTTGTACCTGACTGTACAACGACGACATTCCTTAAGACAAGTTATCTAGGTGCCTCGAGAACTTATCACATTGCCTACTTTCATGCTAGTTTCTCTAAGTTGAAAGGTTAATTGCCTCAGATAAGATAGCAATGTGATCTAACAGGATAAAACTACATTTTCATTTTCTTTCTAGATATAGCAGGATATCATTTATTAATGATAAAAGTACTGAGAGTCAACATTTCATTACTATTATCATACAATATTTTACTCGTCTATACCATACCCGCCTGCGCTCGGCCATTATCGGCGTACACTTGTTTGCAAAATGTAAAAAGCCTGACGAAAGCCTGACATCGTTTACTTTGGCCGTTAATTAAACAGCCTTCCTTTATCCGGGCGCATGGTAAACATAGTGAGACAGAATCATACTGGCTTTTTAAATTATTTTATTGTCACCTCAAAAAGAGGTATGGCGCGTACCACCAACGCCAGGGTCCCTACAGGGCGTCCTCAGCCAAGGAACCGCTGAGAGCCCCACTGAACACTGGAAGATACTACTACACTTACACTTAAGATGGGGTTGCGTCTACTACACTTGACAAGCAAATCAACATTACCCAAGAAATGGCTAAGAAACTTTCTATACAACACATTTTTGAGAACGATTTACCGCTGATAGACGATTGGTGTAACCCATCAAACGGATAGACCAGCCAGTTCACTGGAACTCCGTCAAAGACACTGGTAAGTGACTCTAAGCTAAGAACACTTCTCTGTGCTGTCTACATTACCTAGCAGATTAACTATGAAACTTTCTATACAACACATTTTAGCCAACGATTTAACGCTGACAGACGATTTGGTGCACGTAATTGCTGGACAGACCAGCCAGTTTGGCTGGACATAACGATAGAAAAGCTAGACTCCCTACATTATTGGAGATTCTATCACAGAATTCTACTTTACACTAGAAATCAGACAAAAGGACACTTACTGGTAAGTAGTTCCAAGAACACTTCCCTGGGCTGCACCCGGTCAGCATCCCTGGCGCGCACCACCAGCGCCAGGGTCCCCACGGGGGCATCCTCGGCCAGGGAGCCGCTGAGGGCCCCACTGAACAATTTTATCACAAAAGGACACTTACTGGTAAGTAACTCCAAGAACACTTCCCTGGGCTGCACCCGGTCAGCATCCCTGGCGCGCACCACCATCGCCAGGGTCCCCACGGGGGCATCCTCGGCCAGGGAGCCGCTGAGGGCCCCACTGAGGCTGGACTCCCTACATTATTGAGAATTTTATCACAAAAGGACACTTACTGGTAAGTAATTCCAAGAACACTTCCCTGGGCTGCACCCGGTCAGCATCCCTGGCGCGCACCACCAGCGCCAGGGTCCCCACGGGGGCATCCTCGGCCAGGGAGCCGCTGAGGGCCCCACTGAACAATTTTATCACAAAAGGACACTTACTGGTAAGTAACTCCAAGAACACTTCCCTGGGCTGCACCCGGTCAGCATCCCTGGCGCGCACCACCAGCGCCAGGGTCCCCACGGGGGCATCCTCGGCCAGGGAGCCGCTGAGAGCCCCACTGAACACTGGAGGATACTACTAGTACACTAAAGGCGGCTTGCGTCTACCACACTTGACAAGCAAATCAACACACACACTTTCTATACAACACATTTTAGGGGATGATTTAACGCTGACAGACGAGCTGGTGCACGTAATTGCTGGATAGACCAACCAATTTGGCCGGACATTTGAGTAAAAAGACTGGACTCCCTACATTATTGAGGATGTTATCACAAAAGGACACTTACTGGTAAGTAACTCCAAGAACACTTCCCTGGGCTGCACCCGGTCAGCATCCCTGGCGCGCACCACCAGCGCCAGGGTCCCCACGGGGGCATCCTCGGCCAGGGAGCCGCTGAGAGCCCCACTGAACACTGGAGGGGAGTTCTGGACGTCTTCCACCTTCACTTCCACTGGTGCTGTGGAGTTGAGGACTCCGTCCTGGAAGGAGTAGATACATATCATGCGACAGTCTAGAAGTTCGCATCAAATTAGCAAATGCTCGTAATAGTACATTACCATAGAGGCCTGTAATCCCGTTTCTCGCCGAGATTTGTATAGTGCTTTTCTCATACTTGCCATGGAATAAAATGAACTTATTTCGCCGAACTATACTATTTGATTTGTAAATAAACCAATAGTACAGTATCGTAAAACATTAAAAAAAAAACACTAAACTTTTTTTTATCTGTTTGAAAGGTATTCTTTTACCTGGTGGTATAGACATTAGTTAGTTAGTTCTAAGGTTTTTTTTTCTGTGGCTGAATGTCAAGACCTAGTGTCACAATTTGACGTTTCAAAACAAAAGACAGTTTGTGTTGTGTGTGTTTGCAGTCCTAGGTGTGAAATAAATACATGAAATCTCTTTACATATCATCTTAGCACATGACACCGGATACATAGTATTTCCGGGTTTAATTTAACGTAAGTAACATCAACATTCCGTAGCAAGTTTAAGAAAAAACTCATAAACATACATAGGGGCTAAACACTCTCGTTTTAGCAGACGCATAAAATATCATAATCAAAAAGGAAACTTAAACAGCCATGTAACGATTTTTTTAAATCGTGTATAATCTTTTTGAGAAAAGCTAAAAAAATGAAGTGTCCATGGAAAGAACATCTCTAAATATTCAATTCAAATAGCATAAGAAATAACCAACCTTCCTTTTAACAGTATAAGGCGCAGGGTTCTGAAATTCATAACCGATCTTTCCGTGGACCCACTAAATAGACCAGCCAGAGAATACATGTTTGTTTATCGTCATCATATCGGCCAAAATAATATATGTACGTTCACTGCTGGACACAGGCCTCCCCCAAAGTTTGCCAGGGTCCTGCACCACCGCATCCAGCGGACTCCTGTGACCTTCACCACCTGGTCACCTGATCAGTCTACTTTGTGGGGTCATCGGTTTACCCATGCTGCGCCTTCCGGTACGCGATCCCTACTTTCCACCCTATCGGCCAAAGCGGTTTTACGTGCAACGTACTCCACCGTACTCCACGTGTATTACAATAAATTTAAAATACCAAATATACTCACGGAAGCGTAAAGCTGGAACTGGTAGAACTGCTTCTCATTGTAGTCTAGAGGCTTCTTTAGCACCAAAACCCCCGAGTATGAGTTGGCTGATGATTGAAGGGCCACCACTTCGAAGATATCACATGCTTCGGGCCACTGAAATAGTAATAAGTAAGGGCTTAACAATCTGTGGCAATACGGTTATTTTCATCTTCATCACGTTAGCGCAATTGCTCTAGGAGGAAGAATTTTTCATCATACACGTGGCCAAACGTGTTAACGAGCAATTTCACTTTTAAGGGCACTAGCGTGACATTAAAAAACCTTAATTACATTCAGGTTCGTCACGGCGATTAAGTATTTAAAGCTTGATCGGCGTTTTAAAATTGTAATATCGCTTATAGTTTATAAAATCAACACCGAAACCGAGTTTTTACTAAATTTAGTGCTTAATTGTCTTTACAAACTCGACTAATTGGATGTCCCTAAAGATGAAAAAAAGCTCCTTTACTACGTGAAAAACTACGTGCATGCTCATTCTAAAGATATCAGTGCAGTGCTGAACTGCTATGACTTGCTATTCTAGAAATTTCGGTGAGGGTACCTGTTCGTTGGGCAAGCAGCCGACCTCCAGATTGTCACCAACCGTATCCCGGTCTTCAACCAGGATGTTCTGCAGCACCGTCTTCCCAACAACTTCGTCTTCAGGTACGTACACTTCGTAAGGACTCTGGAAATTTACATTTAATTGATTCCTTTTCTGTTATATGTATACAGGGTGGAAATGAGTATACCGACGAACTTGTCAAGTGTAATTCTGACCACATTTTGAGACTATAATGTCATCTACTGCAAAATGCCTGCACGATATTTTTTTTTACACATGAGCGTACATTTCATCTTGGCGTACCCATTGATTGCCATTAGAGAGAAAATGAAAAAAAAAAATAGAAAATAAAAATAAATATAAAATAAATAAATATTTTTTGGACATCGTTACACAAATCGACCTAGTCCCACGGTAAGCTCAATTAAGGCTTGTGATGTGGGTACCAGGCGACGATATACAGGGTGGTCCAAACCTTGACGTCAAAAATTTTTTTTTACATTCCTCTCGTCATGAGCTGTCAGAATATACCCCATGTATGTTAGCCGATTTTTTGTAGTTTCCGAGTTATGAATTTTTGAAAAAAATTTTTTTGAGAAATTCTGGAATGAAGAAATTTGTTGATAAAAAAAAACTATTGGTTTTTTTTATATTTTCTTTTTGTAAACGTATTACTACAAATAAAGCATTTACTGACAAAAAAATTAGCGTCCTCACTTTGATACAAGTAGGATAAAAAATACCAAATTCAAAATTTTACGCTAAAAACGCATCAAAATAACATTAATTTACGTAAATAAAAAAAATAAAACATATCCCAAGGATTTTTGGTACTGTAAAGGCTGCCCTAGACCTTAAACCTTCGTAAAAGCAAAAAAAAAGTGATACTTAATAATGAGGATTTTTCGGAGTAGTCGGTCAAATAAACTTAAAAAAAAACTTCTAAATTTTTTATTTCAAAATAAAGTGAAATTTCGTCTATTTTGTTGTTCTTATCAATAAACAAAGACAGAAAATACCACGGAAACTCAATTTGTTTAGTTATTCAAGTCATTTTTTACTACTTTAAAATTTTAAGCTTTTTTAAATTTATTTGACCGACTACTCCGAAAAATCCTCATTATTAAGTATCACTTTTTTTTGGCTTTTACGAAGGTTTAAGGTCTAGGGCAGTCTTTACATTACTAAAAATCCTTGGAATATGTTTTATTTGTTTTATTTACGTACATTATTCCTACTTTGATGCATTTTTAACGTAAAATTTTGAATTTGGTATTTTTTATCCTACTTGTATCAAAGTGAGGACGCTATTTTTTTTTGTCAGTAAATGCTTTATTTGTAGTAATACGTTTACAAAAAGAAAATATTAAAACAACCCAATAGTTTTTTTTTATCAATAAATTTCTTCATTCCAGAATTTCTCAAAAAAAAATTTTTCAAAAATTCATAACTCGAAAACTACAAAAAATCGGCTAACTTACATGGGGTATATTCTGATAGCCCATGACGTAGGGAACCTAAGAAAAATGTTTTGACGTCAAGGTTTGGACCACCCTGTATATAATAGATATATACATATACATAGATACTTAAATACATAGACAGCCAAGACTAAGGTACAAATATTTGTGATAAATAAATACACAAATAATGCCCTCGCCGGGATTCGAACCCGGAACCTCCAGCTTCGTAGGCAGGATCACTACCAACCAGGCTACGGAGGCTGACTGAAAATGTTTAACAAAAAAACATTTTTCTCCATTTTCCATGTTTTTTTTTAAGTCTTTCACTACAATTTATTACTGGCCTGCTACCGCGAACACCGAAGTTCGCAAATTTCGGGGATTTTTTTCTGTCACTCTAATGATGCCTTCGTTGGAATGACAGAGACAAATCCCCGAAATTTACGAACTTTCGTGTTCGCGGTAGCGGCCCTGGTTAATCTGGTCATGAATTAAAAAAAACATTACGTGTCTATTGAATGAAATAAAGTACGAGTAGATTTATAGACGTTTAATTACCTCTCAATGTCTGTTGGTTTTGGGGCAATTTTGACGCATGGTCCTTTGAAATACTTACATTTTTAAACTCGGGCGGATTATCGTTCTCGTCCCATACTATCACAGTAACGGATTCAGTCTGTCCCTCATTGTGCTCGTTCTTTATAGACACGAGGAACCTTAGGGTATCGTTTCTCTGAAAAAATATGAGTCTAATAAGTTTTTGTAGCATCGCTTATTGGATTATAGATGTGGGTAAGATGTAACGCTTTTCATAAAACAATTGCGGCATACCTTCACACTAAATATTAGTACTGCGAAAAGGTTTATGAGAAAAAAAGGGAGGGATAGACCAAAAGTCCACAAAAGTATTGGCGATCGCAGTAACGTGTCCACTATGAACACGCTGCTGCCCATCATCAATTTTTTATCAAATAATGGTCAGTTAAATTTCAATCCCTTAGTCGACTCTTACGACACCCGCAGGAGTTGGGGTGGTGACAAATGTATTCTTACTGCTGTCACCACACGACCATATTAAAAACGTAAAAGACAGGAAATAAATCTCGCCGCGATATATTTACTATCAACAATCATGTAGATAAGTGAAGTATTTTTGGGTTGCTTACCTCTCTATCTAAAGGTTGGACTAGAGTAACTTCTCCTGACACGGGATCCACTGAAAACTTGTCAGTGCCCACTAAACTATATTTAACCTGAAAAAAAACGCATAGCATTAAATTATATTGCAGAAATGCCACCAAATTTAACGCCACATGGCGATCCTGCCAGAATCTGATTTTGGCAGGCTAATATTTCTTACTAAAATCTGAGCTTGATGCTAAATAAAATCGCAGGGACTAATTACGTAAAAAAATCAGACATATTTTTAAATAAAAGACTCCATATTATTATCTAATATCTATGTGTCATCACTACATAGTACTTGTATAAAACAAAGTCACTTTCTATGTCCCTATATCCCTAATCCCTATGTATGCTTAAATCTTTAAAACTACGCAACGAATTTCGATTCAGCTTTTTAATAGATAGTGTCATTCAAGAAGAAGGTTTTAGTATCTAAGCAAGAATACTCGTATCTAAAGTCGTGGCCACGCCATAATAACTATCATTATTTACATTATCTTGTATTTATTCAAACAATAAAATATATGTGTTTATAAACAAAATGGTAGGTGGTATAACTTACCTGCCCACCACTAGGGTTCGTCCCTTGTAACGTGTACACAACTGTGCCGACTGGTGTACTTTCTGATAATGGCAAGTTGTTCATGTCATGAGTGAAGGCTGGGAGGGCATCCGCGGACTCTGTTCCTGAAACATTTAGATACAATGATGATTAGTCATAATTTTATGGAAGTACCGATACATGTCGTCCGGTAGGTTTATGTAGACCGGGAGTCGGGTCATCGTTTGAGAAAAACTTTGATCGTTGCTCATGATGTTGTAGAAGTATAATGCGATTCGTTACGGAAACGCAAAAACATCATAATACAGTCGAAAACTAATGATCGTCAGGATGGCGGGATTGGCGGGTGATTACCAACAAATGAAGCTCCCTCGTGAGGTATACCACACCACACTCCTGAGTTCGTGCTAGCAATGAGCTGAATGTGCGCCAAAATTTGTGCGCAATGTGCTCTTTAAATTCCAGAGATATTTATGAAATTAATGACGCCCGCCATTTTGACGTCAGGTTGGTGGGTACATAAATATCCAGTTCTAGTTAATGGAAGCCTACTCAAGGGTGTAAGTACAGTACATTTATATCTATATCGATTACGCTGGTTACTACAGAATAAAGACAAAACCAAAGAAAGATTGAGTTTTCTGGTGCAGGTTAACTTGTGGAAAACAGTACTGTAGTCAGATGGTTTTATGAAATCTAAAATGGCGATGTCCCAGTACCATACAATCTCGCGACTCCTAAATAAGTGATCGCCAAGCCGGTGCTCCGAATAAGCAGTCGAGAACAGCAAAGACATGTATTTACGTCTTAATGACTGCACTTAGGGACCGTTTTGGTAACCGCTCGGTGGTCAGCGGAGAAAGTTCGCGAAATAACACTGTGATGCTCTTTATCGTATTAAGGTCTCTGCCCACTAGATCGTACCATACCATGACCGTAGCATGAACGTATCAGACAAAAAACTATTCTTTGTATTGAAAAATACATATAAGACTACGCTTACTAGGACGTTCCGGCGCCGGCCAACACGGTCTCACACTTTTCAATACAAAGAATAGTTTTTTTTTTCTGATACGTTTATGCTACGGTCATGGTATGGTACGGTCTAGTGGGCAGAAACCTTTAACTTGAAGAATTGTACAGTGAGACATCTGAGACATGCTTTAACGACAAACGGGTCCTAATCGCGTAAACTTACGCTTAATATAATCTGACGTTTCAGGCAGGTGATTCTGATTAGGTTCTGCCTGGTGAGTCTGCCTGCGACTAGGGGTGTAATGTCATTTCCGTAACGTCAGGATAATAATTATTAAGCGTAAGTTTACGCGATTAAGAATCGTTTGTCGCAAACGTATGAGTGATAATCGTGAAAGTTTCAATCAATATAATCTGTGACATGATCAGAAATAGACATTGAGCTATAAAAATACTCGATACCACTACAAATTACCTTTTCCCCTCACTAGCTCGTAAAGTGCTCGTTTATCCTTTAATACGAACGTGTAAAAACGCATATTATTCACTTGTGTGGCAAAGTAATGACCTTGGTTTTGGAATAACAAAACGTAAAATGCTCATGGAAATTGTTCCATATTAATGATAATTAAATAATTTATTTGAGAATTTAGTGTAAAATACAAACCTTTATATAATATGATGATTTTAACATATAAATCCCTAAATTCCATAAGTAACAATTGTTTTAGTGAATGATGATAAGATGACTAGATGCAATCACAAAACGCAGAAAATGTCAACGTCAACATTGTCAAAGAATATTATAGGTTATAATCTTTATTTACCAACTCGAACACGCATAAAAATAGTAAACTAAACAACTTTCAGGGTGTTCTGTTATAATTTTGTAAAAATAATGAATGAGAATGATTTAATAATGCATTGGCGTTGGTGTGCAACTACAGGAATGTGTTAAAATCGTGCTGCGTTTACTTTTTCGTGGTAAGCTTACTGCGACAAAATCTTGCATTAAATACATGATGCATTTGGAAAATTATTATCACTAACCCGATGATGATTGTAATGTGAACAAATAATTACCTTTTTTGAGTTTCCTCGCTATAGTGAGGAGAAAAGTTTTGTGTTACACACGGGTGCAAATGTATTTTACTTCTCGTATGTTAAAACACTCGCTGCGCTCAGGATTCTATTTTAGAACCACTCGCTTCGCTCGTGGTTCAACTATAGAATCCTTTCGCTTGCTCGTGTTTCAATTTCATACTCGCGGGTAAAATACAACTTTGCACCCTTGTAAAGCCTAACAACTTTCTATTTGACCCTGACACAGTGTCGCTACAAACAGTTTACCTATGGCAATAATGTGATGTCATGTCAGTAACCAATTGCAAAACATTTTCCAATGGAATACTATTCAATCCTTCGTCCTTTCTTTGGTTTAAAGATTTTATTGTATTTAAGACGATTTTTCTTGCTTCTATTGGTATCTTTTTCGGCATTTTTATGATGAAATCGTTTAAGTCGCGATATATTTTATTTTTGTTTACATCGGTGACATTCGATGACATTCAACGCCTGGCCTACTACCGCGAAAATCGAAATTCGTAAATTTCGAGGATGTTTCTCTGTCACTCAAACGAAGGCGTCATTAGAGTGAGAGAGACAAATCCTCGAAATTTACGAATTTCGATTTTTGCGGTAGGGCCGCTGATGTCAAACAGTAATCATTGCCAGTAAAATAAATTAGTGTCACTGAAAATCCGCAACATGGCGAGGGTCAAATAGTAAGTTGTTAGGCTTTATAACAAATAACTATTTTCCTAGCCTAGCGCGAACACTGACGTGCGTAAATTTCGGGGATTTGTCTCTGTCACTCCAACGAAGGCGTCATTAGAGTGACAGAGACAAATCCCCGAAATTTACGGATTTCGGTGTTCACGGTAGCAGGCTTAGCCTAAATCAGTGTCCTACAGCTGGACAAAAGCATCTCCCCCTGTGACCTATTTCACCATAATTAAAAGTCAAACAATCGTAAAATATCACTGCTAATGACGTTACAGGCCTCCGTAAACTATTACTTATTATCGGACGGTCCATGTGCTTGTTTGCCACCAGCATAAAATTATTACTATTAACGTTATTAAGTATATCGTTAATTAACTACTTTTCATCTTTTGAAACCCGTGACAATTGTCGCAAGGTTTAGTACCTACCATTTTCATTAAATTTCGACATGAGGTTCGGCTTATGTTGGATGTTGGAATTTTGCTACAATTATCGTGTTTTTTTTTGTGACAATTGTAATTTTGCTTCGCAGAAAAGTAGTTATTTACTGCATATTTATTAAAGTTCCTGCACTACATTTTATGTTGGTGGCATAAAACCGTACGGCCTTTCCTATGGTAAGTGGTAACTGTAGCCTATAGACGCCCCCGATTGGAGAAACAGTTTTACAATTGTAGCACTTATCAATGTGCTGAAATTGGGGCCTGGATCTCATAACTCCCGGTTTGGTACCGCGAACGTAGTACCTACATTTCGCGCATCTGTCTCCGTCACTACAATGATGCATTCTTTAAAATGACAGAGACAAATGGAGGAAAACAATTGTCGAAGTTCACGGTACACCTATTCGACTCAAAACAATCGCAAAAGCACTACCTAGTACCTACAAGACAAGCACCTACAGGGCCAAGCTAGAGAAAGTTTCAATGTAACAAAGAGTGCGTTATTTTCGAGCACTGTCAATTATCACGACCAAGTTAATCAGTTAGTCAGCTCCGTTACAGTCTGCACCATAAATATGTATACAATGCCACCTGGACATTGATATCGAAATATATACCTTAGCACCTTGGTAATAGTGTCGGGTTTATATGTTTATGAACATCTCGTTTGCTCCGATATTATGATGGCTATTTTGGCGAATATCCCTCTTAACACAGCAAGTGGAAAAGTTTGTCCCTTTCCGTCTTATCAATATTTCTACAAGACAGAAAAGGAGAAATACTTATCAACTTGACAGGTTAGGAGCTTGCACCAAACACTCTCGTTTGCTGATTGTTCATTGCTATAGTGGCCGGGACGAAAGGGGTTGCCGGCCGAAGACATATATACGGCCGAGCGAAGCAAGGCCGGATAAGTCTGAGGCGCGCAACCCTATATTTCCGGCCGAGGTATATACCGGGTGTTACATTAGTCGTGATACAAACTGTGAAAAACCTGTTAAGATGGTCTTTCAGAACAAGGTTTCCTTCGGGACCCATATGAAAATCTTTATTTTTTTAAGACTAGTACAGTTCGAGTTCATTTTTTCAGACTGATCTCTTACAAATGTGTTTACATAATAATGAAACGAGACTGAAAATCATGAACACTTCTGTACCGATCTACATATATGAAAACCGTAATTTTTTTTTCGCGACTTTCATATAGGTCCCATAGGAAACCTTGTTCAGAAAGACCATCTTAACAGGTTTTTCACAATTTGTATCACGACTAATGTAACACCCAGTATAGTGCTTTTCTAAAACAAAAACAACAAAAACATCAAAGTTTTATTTCTTTTATTTGCATAGTGGCAGAATGTCATGATGCCTGTGCCACAAATTTATGTGGAATGGAATTATTAAAGTGCATTTTGCCGGCTTAGGCCTTCAAGATTTGTATTAAATTCCATTAACAACCTCTTGTCCTAGTCGCACCTGAAACGTCATACATCGCAAGTTCGCAGCCTATTATAAGGAACATAATAACAATATTTCATAGCATGTTTGAGAAAAAAATATTGTACGGGAAGTTCCATGGTAATCTGCTGGGTAATGGTTGATGTTGGTGCATTTCAGTCCTACAGATACACATACCAAATTTGACTAGGTACCAAATTCCATTACATTCGCCCCGCACCTCAAGTCATAGATTAAGTTGATAATAAAATGGCTTGCACATAACTTATGTTTCAGAAATGAGTAATATTTTAAATTAATTTTGCTTACCTGAAATCCATGCAAAAGCCGCCCATAGAACGAGTAGGCACCATCGTGTCTCCATCTTGTGGCGCCTGAAACAAAGACATACGTTTTATAGATCGACTATTTTCAAGTAAATCTGAAGGTGCATTCAGACCAAAAGAGCATTCGCTATTCTATCCCCCGCTCTACGAAATCAACCAATCACGTTTTGTGTAACGATCGAATTTCGTAGAGTGGGAGGTTAGAATAGCGAATGTTGGCTTGGTCTGAATGCACCTTAACGAGAGTTTGTCGAGATTAAGATGCAACGAGGAAATGCCAGCAGAACCGCAACGATATTTTAATGTTAGGATGTATAACCTGCTTAAAAAGTAAAATACCGGAATCGGAAGTAACATGTAAAGTTACAGATCGTTTTGGCGGTTCACCGTAAAAAAAATAATTAATTTTCATGTCACCGGGTAAACGATTACCTCAAACTCAAACAGTTAAAAAAAATTACGTATATTTCGTGAAATATAAATTGGTAACTTTCTACCTACATTATAGTAAAAATAAACATTCAATTTATATTTCTCGAACTATGCCAGTTGTTTTTTTAAATGTTGCAGATTCGTTTGGTTCTTTGACTTATTTGTTTGTGTAGTGCTATGAAATTGATGTTTTTTGACAGTTTTTTTATTCGATTGTAAGTATGAGAATGAGAAGAGCACTATACCTAATACTTGCTTCGCCGGGAAACCAAACTTAGCGGGCGTTTTACCTACCAATCAGCCTGCCAAGTTTGCTTTCCCGGCGTCTGCAGTAATGTACTAAATATAACTGAAATAGTCACTTGTATTCATATCAACTCTGCCGTGTGGTGACGGCAATAAGAATACATCTTTCACCACCCCAACTCCTCCTGCGTGTGTCGTAAGAGTCGACTAAGGGATTAAAGTGTCACTGACCATTATTTGATAAAAAATTGATGATGGGCAGCAGCGTCATCATAGTGGACACATTACTGCGATCGTCAATCCGCTTGCCCAGCGTGGCGATTATGGGTATTTACCTTCTAATGCGTTTATACGCATAGTTAATAGGACAGGCCTACGTCCAGTCGTGGACTATCATAGGCTGATGATGATGATGATATCAACTCTAAGAACTCTCGCCTCAAACTCAACGCCTCACGCCAGTAGACCGGTGCCCGAATTCGGCCCCAATCTTATAACGCCTATTGTGAACGCATCTTTTATTGATGAATAGGCATACCCGCACACGGGACATTACGATTGAGCAAATAGCTCTTGGATAGCTCTCAATTAGCAAATAGGACTTGGATGGCTCTCAATTAGGGTCCCCTCGGAAGCAAGGTCGCAGAACGAGGTCATTGTCATTGACATGTGTTTTCGTCATGAGGGGTATCAGCTGTTCTGAGCTAAAGGTTAAGTCACACCGTATGAGTGTGCGTCGCGTGCGCGTTGTAGTGCCCGAAAGTCATAGTAGATGGCACACCGGTTGCACGTCAAGCGCACGTGCACGCCACGCAAGCGGTGTACCATCTAATATGAATTTTACATACGCTACAACGCGGACGCCACAACACTCGTATTCAGTAGGGCTCGACCTTAAGTAGCCACTCGTTAACGCTCAGCGTATCGTAGTTTTTTTTCTGTGTCGCTCTTTCCTATTAGTGACAAAGACAATTTCGTTTCGTTGACGATTGAACTGTCGGTAGCGATTGGCATCTTGGCTACACTGTAAAGGTGCATTCAGACCAAACGAGCATTCGCTATTCTATCCCCCACTCTACGAAATCAACGAATCACGTTTTGTGTAACGATCAAATTTCGTTAGAGTAGGGGGTTAGAATAGCGAATGCTCTTTTGGTCTGAATGCACCTTAATCTGTTGATACATGAAGAAACAATTTGAAATTTAGTTTCATACGATACGGCACTTTTGAATATCATACGATCAGAGAAAAAAGTGATCGACATATCTATAAGTACTAAGTATTTATAATTTCTAGGTAAAAAAAAACAATCTTTAGAGCACAGCCGTCTAATATTAATATTTTTATTAATGTTGCTCTTTGAATAAACAAATATTACAATATATTTCAAATATTTTATAGAAAGATATAAAATAAAACTTCTAGGATCCTGGATACTAAGTATTTATAATTTCTAGGTAAAAAAAAACAATCTTTAGAGCACAGCCGTCTAATATTAATATTTTTATTAATGTTGCTCTTTGAATAAACAAATATTATAATATATTTCAAATATTTTATAGAAAGATATAAAATAAAACTTCTAGGATCCTGGATATACATACATATACTGAATTCGTACCCAATGTGTAACCAATATAAGTCACCAACCAAGTGTTGAAGGTGAAAGTGGTCAAATAATAAAAATGTTAAATTATGTATACTTCCTGTAATAATGGGATTTTAATTTCGGAATCAGAATGACGCTAGATAGTAGCCTACTATTTTGATAGGGATACTCGTAAAAAAAATTAATAAAATACAAGCAACTAAAATATAGACATAGGTGACGAACCCTAACGGGGGATAGAACTGCTAATATTTAATTTGGTTTTTAATAGTGTATTTAAATCTTTGTTGACATTTTTATATTATAATTCTATTTTTTATTCGTTGTTTTGACGATCATGATAACAATTCGTATAATTTTGACATGTATGCAAATTTATTATGTAATCTTTTATCATGAAATAAAATAATCTAATCTAATCATAATTTATTAATTAAATGAGAACCTAATAATTAATTACTTTAAAATAAACTTTATATTAGACCTTAAAATAAAACAGTCAAAACTAAAGACAACGTAATAACAACTATAATATTCTGGGCCAGCGTTGGGACCACGCAAAATAGGTTTGATATATATAGAGTTGCGGAAGAAAAGGCCAGAATACAACAACAACAACAACAACTATAATATAGCCTATAATAACACTAGCGGCATTCCCACGCGGAATAGCCATGGACAACTTTAGAGCAACTAAAGGTGCATGCAGACCAAAAGAGCATTCGCTGTTCTATCCCCCAGACTACGAAATCCACGAATCTTGTTTCGTGTAACGATCGAATTTCGTAGAGTAGGGGGATAGAACAGCGAATGCTCTTTTGGTCTGCATGCACCTTAAAATGCAATCGAATATTGTACGTGACAGTACGTGTCGCCTTTGATTCACGTCTTCTTTAAAACAGCAGGCGGCCTAACTTGATCGAGATTGAATATAATAAAACCTCCATGAATCCATGAGCTCCATGACCCACTAACACAACGACAAACAAATCAATTCGATATTCCCAGTTTAGATAAAATGATTAGAATTGGCCGCACCGGGTTAATTGTTTCAATTGACCTCAGGTCCGGTGCAATTAATCAGTTATCTAGTACTAGGGCCACGGTCAAGAGTATTATCAGTATTTTGACATGATCAAACCTGCCTTAGCTTTCTGTAAGAAGCCTATTCCTCCGGATTTAAACCGAGTGTGACGCGATAAAATTGTCGCGAAATATACGTAATACAATTAATCCCAACTCCCGTGTCAAGTAAAGGATTTTATGAATGAAGAAACAAGAACTTACGTTTTATTCGTGATAATAATTTATAATTTATCTCTTAACTCCTACTCTTCCCGTGGGTATTGTAGCAGTCGATGGGGATTGAAGTGCCACTGACCATAGATTTATTGAAGATTAATACGGGCAGCGCAGTGGACACACTACTGCGATCGCCAACCCCCTTGCTCAGTTTGGCGATTATGGGCATTATTACCTTTAATGTGTCCATTCAATATGCATAGGTATTAGGAGAGGCTTAAATCCAGCAATGGATTATTATGAATCTAAAGGCATTGTAATTTTTGTTTCGTATTTTCTCATTTTTTTACTAGCCTATTTTAGTGTCCACTGCTGGGCAAAGGCCTCTCTCCCTGTGACATCCCTATTTCCCTAAACCAACCAGATGCCTAGAAATAGGAACACCGCAAGGTCGTACCGGCATCTCCGTCTGGGCCCGCCTTGTCTGCATTGCCCATTTCGTGGCACCCACTTGCCACAAAATGGGCAATACATAGGTTATTTTAATGCAGTAGTCGTACCACCACGTTGCAAGTATCGGTAACTTTAAGTTTTACTTGATACGTAAAGCAACCCATCGCGCTCGCTCCAATATGTTAGTGCGAGCGCGATATAATGCATTACGTATCGAGTAAAAACTAACGTATCCGTCCGATCCGTATTTATGGCCTTTATTTTCTGTTTTACGATTATTATTATTCTTTTATTTATTTTAAACACTTTTGCATACACTTTCATATTATCAATACTGCTGACTATGTTGCGCTTCTTAAGGTATTTGTAAAACTTAATTGAGCAAACTCTTAAGTATATATATATTTAATGCATTGTATAGGTTACATTATTCTAATTTCCTTGGAGTATATTGTGTTTGTATATATTATATGTTGGTATGATCTTTATTTATTTTAATATGTACACGTTTCTCTTCTACCTATTATCTATTTGTTTCGTCTACCTTTATATTTTAGTAGGTATTTTGTATTCATACAAACAAAAAGGAAACGTAATAGAATACGACGTTTACGACTAACAGATATCAAAGCCTCGCTATACGAAGGGTTTGCCTGAAAACCAGCGTTGCAGTAGATAACTAGTTTGCTACTGCAACTTTATGCTGAGGCAAGTTCCTTTTTGGCATCATACTGCTTTTATTTATTAATTTCTTCATGATGTTTTGTTACTCGATTATGTTAGTACTTATAAGTGTAGTTTTAAGATTAAGTTTAAATTAGTTTGTTCTCCTTGTCATGCCCTGTTATATTATTTTTCCCCTCACTAGCTCGTAAAGCGCTCGTTTATCCTTTAATACGAGCGGGTAAAAACGCTTTTTACACACTTGTGAATAAAGTAATTTGACAATTCTCTAATTCCTATCGCCCCCTACTGCCTAGTATAAGTGGATCTATATAACCGTAGTAAACATGCGCAATCGGAGCTCACATGTTAAATTGGTCGGTCTCATGGGTGACTTTGTAAGCCATTGGCTATATTTAAATTCCAGAAGTAACTCTATTCTACGATACGTTTCGACATTGAGTTTTAAATGGTTTCTTTAAGTTAATTTACATTTGGATGAGATTTGTAATCATATTTCCTCGCGATAGTGAGGGGAAAAAAGTTGTATTACACTTGGCGGCAAAGTTTGTTCAACTCTCGTGCCTTGAGACCTTCGCAATGCTCAAGATTCCAGTTTTTGAACCACTCGCTACGCTCGTGGCTCAATTTTGGAATCTTTCGCTAGCTCAGGTCTCAATATTGGCACGACAGTTAAACAACAACTTTGCCCCCTTGTATAATAAATAACTATTGTTTTAACGTACTTACTTTAGCTTACTGTTATATTCATTTGCTTGTAATTCTTGTCTATTATTTTATTTTTAATTGTTGTTTTTGAAAACATGTCTATGCCTATGTCTATGTCTATCCTTTACTTTCCAACTCATGGTACGGCTACTAAAGTGGACGTGACTTCTTGTGCTACTCGTAATGAGGAAGATAATGAAAACATCATTTAAAACACGTCCAGTCCAATAAATGTAGTTTTGCGTGTTATAAAACATAAATGTTATAATAATTATGCCTTTGACAACGATTATTATTAAACTTAATAGTGTAATTATAATATTTATAATAACGCATTGTTAATGATGTTATACGTTGCTGAATGTGTATGATGAAAGCTTGAAACTGAATACACCGATTAAATCATTAAAAAAATATTGACATATTTGAATGGTTATCATAATATGGTACATACTACATACCTACATACTTAGATATTTATAATTTGTTAACATCACTAATCACATTCTTTTGCGTAACGAAGAGAACTACATATTTTGTAATGACAAATTTCTTCCCAAGCAATTACAGGCAAATTAACAAAATGTTATTATCCACGAATATTGATAATCGTAATTTCGAGTGTCTGACTCAGTCGCTCTAATTAATGCGTAACTGGTATGAGAAAGACAGATGTTCGAAATCGACTATTTTATGCTCGCGAATTTCCAACTGTCACTCTAAACTCTAATAAACGCATCATCGGCGTGTCAGAGAAAAGTGCTTTAAATTGATTTTTCAGTACAGTTGGTGTTTTTTGTCAGGAGGAAACTTCAGAGGGTCTTCTATACCTACTGAAAAACATCAAACGATACACGTGCGAAAAGGAAATTCGTAACTCGTGTTCATTAAAAACACGACCGAAGGCCGATGTACTATTTCTCAGTTTTTAGAGAGAGTCAGTCTTCAAAGAGTCACAATACTGTCTAAAAACGCGGTGATATGACCGTGCACCTAATTCATAATTGTAGTGACGTTTGTTGTAATTAGTATTTTGTAAGCCATTGTTTTGGCTGTGACAAGGTTGCCGTAAGATTTAAGGCTGTGAGAATCACACTTGAAATTAAATGTTTAGTGTCGTAACTGGTTTAGCTTTGTCTTTTAGATCATAATTAGGCAATTTGTTTAATGGATTTTTAAGATTAGAGATGTGTATGGAGGTTATGAAATTGTTGAGGATAGATTCACAATTTGGAAGCTTAGGCCAGATACTTTGCAATCTGCATGGTGCTTGTTTTAGTTTGATAATAAAGCTTTATGTACCTTTAACTTATAAAGGCATGAATTTAAAATTTCGATGTTTTTCACAAAAACCTACCTGCAAATCCTGCAAAACTGCAAATACCAGCTACCTATAGTACCTATAATAAGTACCTATTTATGCACGTATTATGTTATTTGGTAATTAATTTAAATAAATAAAATATCTTTAAGAAATGCAGATAGCTGGTATTTGCAGTAACAGGACAATACTTCGTTTATTAACGTTGTAATTTTATGTATCTGTAAACTGGGACTTGTCTCCACTCGTAATTAATACTAATAATATAATAGTACATTATGACATTTATGACACAAGTGCGAAAAACATGAAATTCGAAACAAGTGGTGGTGATTTAAAACACGACCGATGGAGTGTTTTAAATCGACTCGAGTTACGAATCTCGTTTTTGCACGTGTCTCGTACGACGTTTTTTAGTGCAGATGGCCCTCCGAAGTTTTGGACCTGACGTAAAATGACACACTTCTCGCACTAGTGCCTAAAAAAGGCACCACCTGTACTAAAAATGAAGTACTTAACTGTCTATCTGTAATTTCAGTAATTTTCAATCTAAAAACGGAAATAATTTTCGTTAAAATAAAAACCACTTAGACAGCAGAATGACGATCTTAAAAAAAGTAGGTTCGCAAGCTGCTTCCCATCATACCTACTTGTTTGGCACCGTTTGTTCCACAAAACAAAATCTTGCGCATGTCTGACTTTGACCCTCAGATTGCATTATAATTGCCACCCAATTGACACAATTGAACTAAAGACCAATAAATCCAAAACTGGCACAATTTCCAAACGCACAGAATTGCCCGAATCGAATAAAAACTAAAAAGTATAAAACTAGTTGTGAAACGAATTCGCACAGTTTACCTTTCAAAATGGCGTATCTCTTCTTACATTCTATTTGTAAATTCCACCTTACGTTCTCGCAAATAAGGATGGGTATAGGAGATCACAATAGAATAGTTTGCTTGTTTGTGACAGCTCTCAGTGCGGTACTCGATCGTGAATAACTGGGACATGTTACTAGCATTGTCGTTTGGTAGTAGTTATTGGGCGTAACTAATTTTGACTAAAGTAAATAATAAACCGGCAAATAACTAAACGGGCGACTAAAATACGTACGTATATACACAAGCAAATGGTACCATAGGTCAATCTAGTTGTTAACATTATCACGCCAACTAATTTCGATAATTATTTTTAACCGACTTAATACAAACCGAGTTGGTCCCGTTGGCATCAAGTAGGGGTCTAACGATGGGATCTTGAAGACATACGTTGAATTTGGCTGTTTTTTAATTTAAAATTTGGTGATTATTCCACTTGTAGGATTACTGTTTTTGCTATCGATGCAATCATCATTAATTAGTATAAAATAAAGTCACTTTTTTTGTCCCTATGTCTTGTTGTACGCTTAAATCTTTAAAACTACGCAACGGATTTCGATGAGATTTTTTTAATAGGTAGAGTAATTCAAGAGGAAGGTTTTTATGTAGGTAGGTATAGTACCCGTGCGAAGCCGGGGCGGGTCGCTAGTTTAGATATAATATTATATTCTACATAAGCTGCCAAAGGCTTGTTACTTATTTGCAATCACATTATACAGTAACCACATAATTATCAACAACGGCTCGTTTGCCACCGGCATACCATACCCTTGCGAAATAAGATAAAACCAGAGCACCACCACAATAGCGTTGCGAAGCACGTGGCGCAAGCGCGTGAGAGTGTGATCTATGATCGATTTGGATTACGGTATGACAGTTTTTATCCGCGAATTAGGATTGCGAGAAAGTCAATTACATTAATTGTAGTGGATTTCGTGTTTATAAGTAAGAAGTAGCAATTTGCGCATTGCAATTTATAGGCTGCAAGAATTTTCTGAATTTCATAGATAGTTTAGTTCCCATTGCGAATGTTTCCTTAAGAACATAAAGGTATTTGTAATGGGCGATATTGCATATGAATATTAGTACGAAGAACAGACGGAAAATTTTAAATATAGCATATTTCACTAACAATACAATAGTTTACTCTTTTAAAACTAAACAAAAAATGTACTTACCCATTACATTCTCATATTATAACTGGTTTAAACCAAATATCGATACTCGGAATTGGGTAATTACCTAGATAATGACCTGGCAATAATTAATATTTAATTTAAATTACACAATACTATTCTAATAGCCGTTTACTCATATAATTACCCAATTAGTACCAACTTTGGGTAAACAGTAGTTTATTACATACATTCATACGTCCAAGTTTGATGCTCTTGTTTGATTTTGTAGGTAATTAGGCTTAGGATTCGTACTTAGGTATTTAACTATAGTTAAAAAAATAGCCGTTTTTTCTCAAATCTCATAATATTCTGCCGCCGAGATTATTGTCAGGCCCATATTGGTATGGTGCTGCTACTCATACGATTTAGGGCGGATTTAAACCTTCTAGTAGTTTTATTTGGAGTTTGAGTATGAGGTGCATTATAGGAGTATTAAGGTCAATGTAGGGAAGTCAAGCGTAAGCAATGTAGACCGTTATAAAGTGCAAAAACGCTAATTAATTTATATATACGCTGCTATGACATGGCATGAGCGGAGCGGTATAGCAATGCTTTAACATTAGACTTGTATAATATAATTAATGTCACAGGTTGATTTGGTTGCGAAGTGCATTCTCTTCTACATGTATAGGCCAGTAACAGCTTAGGTACCTACTGTCAAACGGATCGTAAATTATAATATTTATAATCTAATCTAGCCCACCGTCATACAATTCACAAATAATGGACATCTCCATTACGATACAGTTTCATACATACATTCAAACATGATGTCTTCATGGAAGCCAATTTAATTCTCATTTTGTTCAACCGAAGCTTTTGACACAGATAACTACAACATGTGATTTATGCTACTATAGGTACAGTTGTCTATGGTAATTTTCAAAAGACTTCAAAAATGAGGAGGTTTTCTATTCGACTGTATGTTTTTTTTTATTACCAAGGATCGACCCGTCCCGCACGGGTATAATAATATATTAAAACCTTCATATTGATTCACTCTATAAACAAAAGCATCTAAATCCATTGGGTAATT